>LKNJ01001876.1:0-134188 GCA_002120245.1 Maccullochella peelii | reverse complement strand
GGAGAACTTGCACAATTGGTGGCTGACTAAATACTTTTTTGCCCCACTGTAGATGGATATATGCACGTGTTTTTAAACCCTTTGTTTTTACAGGAAAGTTTCAGTGATCTTTACACTACTTCAGAGAGAATCTAATTCATATTTGTACAGTTTGACGCTTTTTGAAAATTTCTTGCAGTACTTCTTAACACAAACACAGAAGTCTCCTGGGTAAATGAGCAATACCATGGGGTTAGGCTGCAATGTTGGGCTGAAGACTACAAGTTTGAAAGTGTTTAAAATCTGAAGGTGTGGAAGAAGTGAGCTTACCAGACCTCTGTAGCCAGCTCTTCATCCCTGATTGAGGCTGGCAGCTCAAGGCTACATTAGCCGCTACTAGCATAACACAACTGAATCTCCAATTGAACTGTCAGTGGTCGAGTTGCATTGTGGGTAAAGACAATTACTCTGGTTCTCCTGCATTGATGTTTTTTAACTGACCGAGTCAGACAATGTTATAGAAGTAAATAAACTAAATCAGTGGAGTACTTTTTTTCAGCTGTTTCGAATGGCCACACTCGAAAGTGGGTGAAAAGCTTGCAGTCGTAGAGACAGCCAAGGCACGATAATTGTTCAATTGGGCATGACGACGCACACTTTCAGACAATCTTTTCTTGAGGGCATTCTTGGCGTTGCACTCAGTTGTTCACACAAAACGGAATTATGCGTTTTGGAAAGTAAAAAAAAAAAAAATGTTGGATGCAACCCCCCTTCCAAATTCTGACGTTGGAAAGCTGTGAGGGGAGGGTGTTACAGAGAAGAAGCCAGTTAAAGGCCAGAACAGAAGAAGACTGCATCATAGTTGATTAATTCATCCCAGAATCTGACAGTGACTGTGTTACCAGTCATTCACTCTAAACTAAATTAGTTCACTGAATTAGTTTAAAGTAGTTACTCAGCCTGTGTATAATGTCTGCTATAGACCTTGAGGTGCTTTGTCAAGTCTGAGAAAGAAACCCTGATGATTGATTGACTAATTGTTATTATCAGGGCACAAAAAAGAACATATAACAATAACACAATAAAAATAAGTCACAGAAATAGTCCACACATGAAAGACACCCTGGGCTTGAAACCAAACATTTTTAACAGAAAGCTTGTGTTACAAACATGGAGATTGAAAGATGTAGGGTCTAACAAGAAGATGCTATCGAGTTGCATTATGGGAAATGTAGGATCCAGCGATTTTGACCCATGCAGGCCTTTGTTGCATCAATTTTGACCGTTCTTTTTTAATCTGTCCCTTGTGCTTCCCCCAAAATGTGCAATACTAAATCACTGGAGGACTCTATGAAAGAACCACTCATGATTCAAGTGAAAGCTGCAACTATAGAGTCATCTCACATTGTTTGTACAGAAAATGGGCTGACCCAAAATATCTCCTCACACTTCACTACATAATGAGAGTTCAGTGCCACCAGTACAACCTCTGTCTTCTGCTCGTAGCAGCTCTGCAGCTCTTAGACACTGCTATATTTGTCCAGTGTAGGAAAGTATAGATACAAGGCAAAACCCGACTTCAGGCTGTTTGTGCTGTATGAGTGCGTGCCTGTAAATATGATCCCACTGCTGACACTGACACTTTCCACTTTCCATCTTATGCCTACATACTTCCCTGCAGCATTTCTCACAATCTTAATCTGCTAAACTTCGATATCTGCGAAACCACAGGGTCAGACCGCGTTCTTACAGCTCATATCAACAGAGGAGGGATGGCAGAGAAATCCTTTAAAAAACATTCAAAGGATTTCAAAGTTAGGCTGTATCCCATCTGAATCCCATTTGGTGGTTTCATAACTTAAATCCTGGGACACACTGGAGGATACATGGGATGTTGTAAACATATTTGGACATTCGGGAATCTATGATCTGAAGCTCAGTTGGCACCAATGGTCATCCATCTGGTAGTAAAAAGTTTTCAGTCACAACCAAAGAGGTGGAGTCACAAACTGATCTGAGCTGCCTCAATCTTATGAGACACGTTTGATATTTACAACCCAGTGTCTCTGCAAGTGTAGACTGCTGTGTGTGTGATGGATAAACATTGTGAGAATAAAAAGTTTATTTTGGTGAACACAGCGTTGTTTGTTTCCACATGTTACATGTTAGATACCTGCTCATGTTATCAGCTTGAAAATCATTTTGGACATGCTGTGTTTGCAGGGTGTGTGCTAACATTTTTGCATGGAGTGTGTTATCTAGCAGGGCCACGGACACATGATTTTCACCATGTATATTCACTTCAAAGCTAAGTTAACAAATGAGACACACAAACACTTATACTTACGTGTTTCCTGAAAGTATTTTATTCTTATCAACACCTTGCTTTCCATAAGTATACTGACTATACTAAATATATTTTTGTATAAGTCCTTAAGTCCTATGGCTGTCTCAGGGACACAAAAGGGTCCAACTGTGGACCAGGTCTGTGAGCCAATGGGAAGAGAGTAGTGTCCCCAGACGTGAGGTGCGTCACTTCTTTTAGGGTTTATTTCTAGTTTTTATTTTTATTTTACCAGATTTGAATACTCTAGCTCGCAGACCTGGGGTCCCCAGATGTGAGGTCCACATTTGGAACCTTCTCCAAAAACACTGAATAATGTCACCCAGTAACACAGCTATGTGGTTGCTAAACACAGAAAAGAACATTGCATTTAGTTTCCTAAATAAAATATTGCTCTAAAGATTCCCTAAGCAGTAATGATAGTTTTGTCATTGACTTGAATGCCTCCCATTCCCACCGAGAATCAACAGTCCAGCCTGCAGCTATGTGCAACTTTCAGCTCATTGTTTTGGTCCTTCACACCCTTTGGTTGAGCCCCAATGGCTCTCGGCAGTCCCCCCCCATAGGAATCTGTGGACAGCAGCACAAACTGATTGTACACTATCTGCTCAGAGCCAAATGGCAGAGAGCTCAGGTAAACAAGTTTTGGTCGAAGAGATGTAAACATCTAACAAGCTAAGGAGAGCCAAGTAATTTTCTGAGGAGTCGATGGCAGAGCTAAAACAGCATTGAATATTTTACTTAATATCTGTGATATCAGCCCAGTCACTTGGTCAGGGTCTCACACCAACTGTCAACACTGCCTTTCTTTTGTATTTAGAATGGAGGAAATGTACATATACATACAGTACCTTGCAGGTTCAGAATCAAAAGCTGCTATTTTTCGTCTTTCTGTAAAACAATGATGCTAGTAGCAAATTTACACCTGCTTCTCTCACAGTTCAAATTCTCTCCTCTCAAAACCCTAACACTACATACCAACACCACAACATACATACTGCATTAACCCAGTAAATAGTGCCATTTAACCAGCACAAAAGCTTGACCAATCACAGTTCCTGCAGTCTCTATGTAGAATCTCCGTAGCCACCGTAACCCTGAAGTGTAGTTACATTCAGGAAGTGCACGTCGAACGCTGCAGCTGCGCCATTACACCTTCACATTGAACTATAATACACTTTTTTCACGGCAAACATTTTGACTTGTCACACCAGTAAAAGCACAGCTGAAACGAATTTTGTTAACAATGGCTCACTCCCATCAAGTGCCCCAGTAAGCCAGGACAGTGAGCGAGCATGCACAATGCCAGGACCGTGGTATACAGGGAATACAGTCGTTTTTATGTTATCAATTACACCTGTGCCTTTCCTGCTATGACATGCCAAACTGTCTGCTGTGACAAAGGTCTGTTGCCGTCAATATTTTACAAATGCATTAACGCTACACTTACAGCATAATAATACAAGTGAAATTAAAATCGTTCTTTGACATGAATAGGTAATAATAATAATAACAAGTACCGCGCCGTACATTGCAAATACATATGAAGTATTTCTATGGGTAGAAAGAAGCCCAATGAGTGTAAGTGTGTGACAGTGCAGATGTGACAGGAGTGGAGATGAACACCCCTCTGAGCTGTCAGAGCTCATCTGAGACACACACACACACACACACACACACACACAGTTAGAAAGAGAAGTAAGAGGTAATAAGAATGGAGATTGGACTTTCGATTAAATTGCATTCTTATTCTCCAGCCCTCCAACAGCTTTGACACGGAGCGTCGGTGAAGTGGCTGTAGCCAATTCGCCTTCAGCGTTTACAAACAGAAACGACTTTGAACGCTCACTTCTGAGAGTGTGTCTGAGTTTCCAATCGGCAGCCATAGCACTCAAAGGGGAATGTGTCATCGCTTGTGCTGGGGAGGGAAAATCGCATTGGTGTGTTTGTGTGTGTGTGTTTGCTCATGCATATGCATATGGAACAAATACATGGCGACGTGAAATAAACAAAACAACAAGGAGGCTGTCAGCAGATGGCAGACAGGGTCACAGGAGACGGCGGTGATGGTGTGCGCACGTGCTCACACATAAACCCACACACACTCGTATGCGCACACCAACACACACAAAGCAGGTCACAACTAAAAACAGAAGTTAGTAGAAAGACAAACTGCTGTCACCACATCACAGACGTGCCAGGCTCCGTGGACAGGGAGAAGAAGGGGATTCACACGTTTGTTTTCAAAACAAACGGCAGAAATTTTCCACAAAAGCTGCCACAAGTTTTCACTGACGTGTTTTCACTTAGAGATTTGTGAAGAAAGGATTTTGTGGCTTCTGGTTAACTTTCCATTCTTGGCAGAAGTGTGGCAAGCAAGTGCCAAACTTATTTTATGTTAAGTTTACTGCAGATATTGTTTTTTGCTTTCCTTCTTTTTTAAAAATAAAATGAAATGAATTGAAAAATAAATGGAAAGGTAACTCTTTGTTTTATGGGTCTGTAATTTCCTGATAATTTCATAAGATGTTTCCTGGAAAGAACTATGTGATTTGATGCAAATTACAGGGGGAAAAAAGAAGCAAAGTTCAGAGACTGTTTAGTTGAGTTTAATTAGTTTTGTTGAGTTTATAAGCAGTTGTTGATTTCCAGAAGAATTTCCATGGGAAATAAACTGTTAGAGAGGGAAAAGAATGCTTAATTTAAACCCCAAAATGTTATAATTAATTATTCCTTTAATATTGGAATACATGTTGACACAGACTCACCTACCTTGTATCCCTATGGCTACAAAAAAAGAGGAAAAAAACAATTGTAAATCAATGTATTGTCATATTTCCCCCTGTTCTGAACATAAGATATGCAAGCAATGTACATTTGTTCCCATTATTAAGCTTATGATGCCCAATTTCAATGTTTTTACAATATATTGCACACTGATGTGTCACCTGAGTGCATGCGTTTACAGGGTCCTAAGCATCTGTGGTCCTCATTTCATATATATAAAATAATTTCATTTCATATATATAAAATAATAATATGGACAGCTGTATAATCTAATACTATTAAGTACACTACACTACATTAGTGAAGCTTATAATATTTCCATTTTGTTGAGACTTTCATACTTAATTATACATATATTTATAACAAGTACACACTGTGCCACACTGATGCTCATTAGTCTCGTTTTTTTGTTCTATTTGTCAGTCGTGCCTCAGTGAGCTGTAAATGTCAGGTAAATTCTGTAGTTATTTTTTGCTGTTGCAGAATAGCAGAAGTCTTCCCTCTCTTTCTTTATTAATTTCTTTTTCTGTGAACAGTAAAATTGCAGATAGAGACGAGAGAGGGAAACAAAAGTTGAGCTGCAGAACGTCGGTCTGAGAATTAGCCACCGACACAAAATATCCAGACGAAAGGTGTCAAACAGCAGCAGCAGTTTGTGTGTGATGTGTTCGAGTGTGCCACCGTCAGCAGGAACAACATATGGCTCCATTAAAAATAACAAAAGTCAATTACTCGAACAGGTTAGATCTGCCAACACAGCAGCTCAACCACCAACACATACTTTACTTTTATGAGCAGTGTACACAACAGACTGAGCAAAACTGAATTGTACAATAAATCCTGAAGCAAATAAATGAATATTGGGCTGTTGTTTTTTTGGGGGGGGGGGATTTTCTTGAATTAAAGTTAAACAGAATATTCTGCACATTGATGAATATGTTTTTCTTCTGTCTATTATGTCTCACAATATCCTTTTTCCAATGAACTTGCTGCTCTTGTACCATGTTTGTCAGAAACATGGAAATTAGACATCATACGCTTGGTAAAAATAATTAATTAACATTAAATTCCAATCCTTTCTACATTGAACTCCGCTGTGTTTGTTCACCTCAGCCTGCTGGTGTTCCGCAGCCTGCTCCTTTAACACTGCTGGCTCTACAGAGACGATATATCTGGTGAGAGTGTGATTGTGAAAAATTATATTGCAGCACTGGTGGGAGTGACTCGGAGTTCTGACACCCAAATAGACCCTTTTCACGACAGATATTTTGACTTGTCATAGCAGGAAAAGCACAAGTGAAACAAATTTCATTAACAATTTTATTTATTTATTTAACAGGAACAATGCACAGTACATGTATTGTATCAGATATAGCTAAAAGCTCATTTTCACCCGTAGCCCCTGGGCAGAGGCGACTAATGATGCGCAGGTTACAGAGCTAAAAGATTAGTTATAGTAAATCAAACCTTACACTTTGTAAAAACATAGACCCAATAAAACACCATACAAAAATCTAAGAAACAAATCAAAAAATGACAGCCACCCTGACACAGATGGCTCAGTTCCAATTAGTGTTCAAGTAAGCCCTGACAGTGAGCCAGGATACACAATATCAGGACCCTGAAACTAGCTCACCTAGATGGAACGCGCTTGTTATTTCTGTTATTAATTACACCTGTGCTTTTTCCTGCTATGACGTGTCAAAATGTCTGCCGTGAAGAAGGTATTGCATTGTCACATCATTTTCAGGAGCCACCTTCTCCCACTTTATATCATGTCCATAATTTCAGTTTATCATCTTACAGTTTTGAATGAGGACCTTCTGTATTTGGATCAAGAAGCTAGCTGTCGGGCCCGCAACTTTGCTGTTTTGATTCTCTCTCAGCGCACTCATGGCGTCGTTTTCGGCCGCAGCAGGCAGCTGTTTTGCCTTCAAGTGGCCAAAAATAAAGCCAGAATCCCTACGCATGTGCTTGCATGTCTTGTGTTCAAACCAGAAGGAATATTGATAATGATAATGTTAAATCGAATTTTTTCTTCCATATGTATTTTTTCTTCCGCTTCAATGAGAACATGTGTAGGTATTATGCTTTCTCTGTATATTTTAAAAAGCCCTAAATTTTTATGCCTTTGTCTTTTCATGTTAAGAAAAATGAATTTCCAGAAATCGGTCACAACACAAAAAAAAGAAAGAAACTGGGCCACTGGAATGAATAGGTAACAACTTAAAAAATTCATTATAAATAATATAGAGCAAAGGAAGCATATCTAGTTTACAAAACTACAATATTCTGAAGAGGTCCGTGTGAGTTATTTGGACACACACACACATACAGCACTTCTGTCAGAGTCAAGTCCAGACAAACTAGAAATGGTCTGTTACAATTCTGCTGTCAGGAGTCAAAAGGCCTCGTACCATTTTCACCTCACCAACCCTGAGGCTATTTCTGCTCTATATTATATATGAGTGTGTGTGTAGGCAGCTCTCGCCTCAGGCACATCAAGCTCTCAGCATGTAAGGATGAACTAACAGGCATCAAGCAGCCAGACATACACACACACACACACGCATTATCATCACACGGCCCTATTTTGGTCTGATCCCAACCTTGAAATGACCCGATCTCAACCTTCTGTCACGCTACAAGACCGGACCGGACCTCCCACTGTGTGAGAGAGGGGGGGGGGGGATGACAAATGAGCAGGAAGTAAATGGGGAGAAAGAAAAGCGGGAAGGAGGAAGAAGACAGAGTAGGAGAGGACAGGAGGGAGGAAAGGATTGGAATTGTGATGAACAGAAGAAATACATTTATTTATTTAAGAAGAGGTGGAGGGAAAAGGGAAGCTGGAGGAGAGGAGAGATAAGAGAAAGAGGAAATGAAAAGGAGGAGGAGGCAAGTTAACAACCAGAGGAAAGGGGGAAAGGAAGAGGAACAAGACGGAAACAAGGTGAGGACTAGAGGAAGAGGAAATGAAAAGGAGGAAGAAGGGAGAAAACAATGAGAGGAAAAGAGGAATAATAAAAATGGAAAGGATGATAAGAAAGAAAAGGAGAAGAAAATGAGAAGAAAGGAGAAAAATTAAAGGAAACAAGGTGGGAGGAAAGGAGAGGAACTGAGGAGATGAAACAAGGAGAGCAAAAAAGAAAAGAAGGAAAGGAAAGGAAGAAAGAAGAGGGTAGGGAAAGAGGTGAGGAAACAATGCGAGAAGAAGGGGAGTGAAGAGGAGAGAAGAAACAATGAGATGATAGGAAGAGAGACAAAAAGTACAACGAGGGGAGGAAACATGGAGAGGAAAAGAGGAATCATGAAAGGCAAGGAAATGAAACAAAAAGAAAGGCGGTAAGGAAGTTAGGAGAAACAAACAAGAAGAAAAGAGGAAAGACATATGAAAAGAAAAGGAAACAAGGCAAGAAGAAGAATGAAGAGAGGAGAGGAAAGTAGAAGTGATGAAAGGAAAGGAAACGAGGAAAGAAGAGGGTATAGGGAAATGAGGAGAAAAGATGAAAGGAGAGAAAAAGAAATGAAAGGAAACGAGACGAGGAGAGGAAAGGAAAGGAGAAAAGGAAATGAAAGGGAAGGAAGAGAGGAAAAAGGGAAACAAGATTAGAAAAGAGGAGGAAAATACATGGAAATATCGACAGAAGTGAGAAGGAAAGAGGAGGAGCAAGAAAAAAGAAAAGAGAGAGAAGAAGAAGAAAGGAGAAGGAGGAATAGAAGGAGCAGACTGCTGGGCTGCTGCAGTGTGTAAACATGTGATAAGCAGCAGTTATCCAGCTCTATCTGCCTGGAGAGAGAAGCAGATAAGAGGTAATCTATTCTGATCATATTAACACTCACACTCACACTTTGTTGGTTTTCAGCCTTATTTCTAATGTGTGAGTCATATAGGGTCGGGATGTCTGTGGAGCTGACATGATTGGTCAGTTAAATATAGAGCAACAGGGAGCCTCTGTGGTGCAAAGACGCGGGTTTGAGTCCAATATGAAGACGTCACATTTAATGGACCAAACCAGTGATCAGTTAATCAAGAAAACAATTAATCAGTAAGATTAAAAGATTAATCAGTAATGGAAATAATCCCTACATTGCGTGCTCCTTCATGTATTCACAGCAGTAAAGATGGACTCCAATAGTCTCTGGGTCTCTGTCTGAGTGTCAGGGGCAAAAAACATAGAAGAAAGTCATGATGCATTTACCGTGAAGCTGTTCCAAACCCTGGTTAAGATTAAAATTGTGACTCAGACTTCACACTTCTGGAATAAAAACACACAGGGAACTATTGACTATTTAACCATTTAGAGGCACGCAGAGGCCAACTCATTTTCTGGCATGTGCATCTCGTTTTATCCACCATAGGAGCATCCAAGAGGGCACTTTTGCTGCACTTTTTTTAACATGGGGGCACCGGGAGCACTTCTCCGCTGCCCATCCGTATGTATTACACAGTCATTTTTGGCAAAATATGACTTAATACACTTCCTCCATTTCAGTCGTCATGCACTACCCTATTAAGCTTACAAATCAGCGTATGCATTGTTTACACACACTAGTGAGACACCCCCTGCTTTTACTATTTAGCAGGAAAATCACTCTGTCCTGCTTTTCAAGTAGGATTAACAGATGTGAGTTTCTCCACCTCTCTGGACCTGCAGGATGAGGCGGCTGTGTTTCCCTCCAACTCTAAACCATGACACTGCAGAAGTCCATAGGCCAAGAATAGCCTGAAGGTTTCAAGTGCAATATCACATTTTCATAATGAGAGCCAATGAGCTGTAAATCCCAGCTGACAGAGTTATGGAGCCAAAGGAGCTTATGGCGGCGATACTGAAACTATTAAACGGTCGCCTCCCTCCGGCACATGGTGCTGTGTGTGTGTGTGTGTGTGTGTGTGTGGGCGTGTGTTTGTAAACACACTGTATACTTATATATGTTTGTTTGTCAGCATTAACAAGAAACAGCTGCATGTGGCGGTTCACTGCTAAACTCCCATTGTGATGCTCAGATTCTCCTGGTTTACAAGCTACGTTTTTTTAATTAAGCAGATCCCACATTGCCAATGGGGGGTGTGTGTGTGTGTGTGTGTGTGTGTGTGTGTGTGTGTGGAGAGGAGAGTGATTCTTCTCATCTGAGACAAAAATATGGACACAGCAGATTTGTTTATGGGATTATAAACCTTTTGTTGCTGTTTTCCTACTTTATTATCACTATCTACTGATTGTGGCAAAACTACTGTAAAAAAAACACGTGTAGGCTTATAGTATACTATATTGCAAAAATATTCTTTTTTTTTTTTATATCTGAGCTTTTTAAGGTCATCTTGAAAGAACTATCAACTGAAAAAATACAGCAGCTCAAACACAAATAGTATAATAAAAAAGATTAAACAGGCAAGATATAAAATACAAAAATAACAGACAACATTGAACTAAAAAAGGGAGGTGATACCAAAAGTTCATACAAAGTCCTAATTTTAACCGTTAGGAATATGCTTGAATTCAAATATACTCCTTGAAAAATGCTAGTGCATAATCTGGTGTTTCATCATCCACACAATCACCAACCAAACATCTTTTAATATTTAAAATGATACAATCCCATCGTCATGTTTGTTTGTGGTCTCCTGGCATTTATAATAACAAGATGTAATGACGAGGTTTGAGAATCTGGACATTTTTGGTTTAGATACCTTGAAAGTGCTTGAATTTTACTCTTAAAAAAGTTGTACAAACCCTGTATTTATAAAGCAAAATCTTCTTTTACGTAATTGTACCTTAACTTGAATATAATTTGCTTCATTCTTTATATTTTCCCTATCATTTCTTTCCAATCTTGAATACATGGGCATGATTTCTGTATCCATAATTTAGTTACGTTTCAAAGGCTCTCTAATATTCCTCATTACCATTTCATATGTTTCAAAATCTTATGTTACTAAAAAGCAGAAAAATAACCTAGAATTCATTGAAACCAATAAAAATGAAACCGTGAAAATCAAAGTCCACTGATGGTTACTGGGGTAATGAATTTGTAACTAATAATGTCATCTTCTAATTCATCCTCAAGATGAATCATCATGTCGTCCCCTAGAGGAAGGTGAAGAGGTCAGCTGAGCAGAAGCTCTGGAGCTGGAAGCCATTTATTGTTTTGCTCAAGGACACTTCAGTGCAGTCGGGGGATTCTGGGGGGGATTTTTACTGCAGGCGATGTTTTCAGAGCTCAGCTCAAAGAAAAGTAGAATAAATGTAGCAGCTAAAAACAAATTAATTGCAAAGAGACTCTCAACTCTCACTGGCTACGCCTGCAGGAGGGTGTGTGTGTCAGTATGTGTGTGTGTGTGTGCCCGAGGCTAATGACAGTACACACTGGGGCACGTTGTACTGTATGCAGCGTCGAGCATTGTGTAAACTCCCACAATTTAGACAGATTTTACACTTTTAGCTTAGATCCAGTGATTTGATGTGTGTTTCTCTGTTCAGCATGCTACACACACACAGACACACTTGTGAGGACATTGCATTGACATTCTCTACAGGCTTGCCCTAACCTTAACGATAACCAACTCGTGCTTAACGCCAGACGTTAACCAGACCTTGACCTCACCGCAATGACAACACGCTGCAGTTTTAGTCAATGCAACTACAATGAAAATAACATCATTGTTAACATTGTTAACATCGTGTTGTACAGATGTGATGAAGACCTGTCCATGTTGTTTCACTCCACTTCATCACATCACATAAAACACCAGCGTTACTTTGATCACAGCAGTTCATCTGCCAATTCCTCGGCTTTGATCAACTCCACAGTGATCAAAGAAAATGAGGCTGGTTTCTTTTTCCTGCGCCAGAGTTTGGAGTGAAGATCCAGGGAGAAACTGGATACCTAGGATTTGTACTTAAGTACACTACTTAAGTAAATGTTACTTTCCACTAATTTCTCTCTTACACTGGAAAGTATCCTATCCAATGTTCCCCCTACAGTCAGAAGTCCTCAAGGAATTGCAATACAAAAACAATACTTTACTCAATACTTATAATACAAAATGGCCCTGTATGGGTCCCTGGAACTACAGATTAAAAAAAGATGGATACATCTGCTGTTATGAATGCGTGTTTGGTATCTATGGCTGGAAATGTTTGAGAAACGATTTGTCTCAGCTCAAAAAAGACAGATATGAAATGTTGCAGCAAATGAAAAATCATACAGGAACAACACTTCCTTGTTGTAGGGACAAAAGTGCGTGCATGTGAGAACGTGATGGATTCAGTCTGCAATCCATCCTGCCACACAGTGTTTCCACTATTTTACCACCTCTCTAATTCCGTCCTCTCTGTCTCTCTCGGCGAAGATGGATGGCAAACATCCTGGAACGACCCGCTCACCTTTACTTCAATTCAACTGATCGTCAGCTCTCGGCTAACAAATGGATAGAGAGAAGGAGAAACAAAGAAAGAAAGGCAAACAACAACAGAGAAATTAGAGTGCGGTAGGCAGAGAGGCGGAAATGAGACGGCAGTGGAGGAGGAGAAAAAAACAGAGATTGAGTTAAATTGCGTTCCTGGCTCATTTTCTGGATGCACAAGGAAAGCAAGTGATGTAGGGCTGAGTGAGAAGGCTGGCAGCACTTCATACGGCTGCACAAAATGACATCCTTTCTGCAGACAGACAGCATAGCATCACATGTTGTTTTCGCAGACGAAGAGATTGTTCCTCCAGTGTGTGCTGTTACGACTGTCAACTGGGCGCGGTGAGGAATGGGCATTTACCACTTTTTATAGAGAAGTGATTCAAAATGTGAGTTTTTATTCTGATATGGAGAGCAAAGATCAAGCGAAGTTACAAAAAAAAAGCCGTATGAGTGGAGCATCCAGAAGGCTTGTTGTTATCCAAGCTCAACTTTTAAGCAAACTTAGGAGGCGAGGTCCTAAAAGTGCTCAGAATAATGGAAAGTTTGAAGATCTACAGCTCCATGACAACTGAGCAAACTACATCTGCTGATGCAACCCTGTCTCCTAGAAATTACACGTATATAGTACTAATCTGTGTTCCCAAATTTTAAAGAAAGCATAATGGCTGCCTGGTCTATTTTCAGTGCTTTTCCAGTGCTATGGCTTTGTACCACACAGAAATTGTAGAGAGGTGGATGTGGTGGATGGTGGGTGTACAAAGTGCAGGACACTTTGGTTAAGGTTAGGCAAAGGTTTCAGTTAACATTAAAAGTAAACATGTCATGTCTCGTGCATCAAGTCACTGTGGACTTGATGCAATAACTGATTTTTTGGTTTCAGAGCGAGACTTTTCCTTGAGCAAGACTTTCTGTTTCTGGTTAAACAAAAAGGATCTTACTCTTTAAAAAAAACAGTCTGTCTCTGTAGGGATCCTTTCCGTAATGTTGTCAGACACTTTGAATAACAGTCTGAGCCTGCCAAAGGCAAAAACAACTTTTAGTGGACGGACTTTTCACGGGTGCAGTTTCCCCAAAGGATTACATTGCAGCCATTGCAGCACGTTTGACCCCAAAATCTGTAAAAATAGGGCCCACGTTTAAAAATACCAGAGTTTCCCTTTAACAAATGGTAATTTGAGATTTATTGAATTAACACTTCCATTTATTCTGTGCAATTTATTCTGAGAGTGGAGACAAAAAGTTAATTCAATCAATCCAACAAAAGTTTAAGATCACACAGTGTCCCTGTTTCTGATCTTCACTGTGACTGCTTTAGCCTTTGACACATTAACTTCTTTTTCCCGTTAAGACTGACAGAGGGTCAGCTAAAATAAATGCCAAGGCCCTGTCACACTAAATGGCAATCTATGTTTGGCTTTCACACACCAAGAAGGACCATTAACCTCTATTCATCTGCTGATTGGCTGCTGTAGTCAAATCAAACCTGATCAATAGCGCTTCCTTTTACCCTACAGCCAGCCTTGGCAGAAACCTTCAATGTATTGACGAGTTCAGCTGGTGTCTTCTGCTGGCTGAGAAGTCGTAAAGATCCAGTAAAGAATGACCGGTGCAAACATACACAACAGCTCCAACAAGGAAAGGACACAAACTGTTTGTCAAGATTGATTATTTTCATCAGTATATATAGTATGTTATTTATAAGTCCTGATCACATTCATATGAGTTAAATGAAATTACTGCATTAATTGGCCAGCTGTGGCCAAAGAAGGTCAGTACATTAGTGACTAATTTCTTTCAGCTTAGTGCTGTTGGATATCCAAGGAGGAAAATGCTGAATTAAACATTTCAGTGAGGATTTCAGTGAAGCCATTTAAGCTAAAATTGCTTTAAAAATGCATTTAAGTTCAAGATTTAATGAGTTTTATGAGAATTTTCTTCCATCAGGCAGATTTTGCTTGCAATCTTGCTCAAAATAGAGCAAAGAATGATTTGCTTACGTCACATGACCAAACATTTCTGCTACTGAAAACGTCTTTAATCAAATTACCAAAATGTACCTTGTTTGATGCATATAAATAAGATTTTATGGATAGTCAAGTCAAGCCTGTTTTATTCATAAAGCCCAAAATCACACATTTGTAAACATACGACACCCTTTATCCTTAGACCCTTGATAGATAAGGAAAAACTACACACCTTTACACCTGAAACTAGAAAAAGGGGAGAAATCATTAGATATACTGTATATTATTGGGGATAATGCAGTATTTAGTATATTAACTATGCAGACAGACAACCCTAAATACACACTAAAGCACTTGTTGAGAGTTTTTCCTTCTCCTGCACATATTTTCACAAACAACCCGGTTTAGTAAACATTTAGTTTCGTAAACGTCCTGAATTTGTCTCTCCTTCTCTCTCTCTTAAACTGTCAGACTTTTATTATTCCTGGTGGCGCTCTTCATCATGACTTGCATTAAAGATGCACCGAGACAGCAGTAAAACCTTTTCCACTGCTCAGTTTGGCTCGGCAGACGAGAGGAAAAGAGGAAGAGGGAGAAGAGTGTGGACGAGGACAGATAAGGGGAGTGACGGAGAGAATAAGAGCATGGCAAAAGGAGGAGAGGATGAGGAGGAGACTAAAAAGAGAGGAAGGTGAAGAGAGGAAGAAGATGGGGAGGGAGGGCGATAAGCGGCAACAAGGAAAGAGGACATTGACTTTTGATGTGCTTTAATAGAACATCTCACAACAAGGCCGGGAAGAAATAACCAAAAAAAAAAAAGACTGACTACACATCGACAGCGCCAGCCACCCACGTGGCCAGAGCTGACATTTTAATTAATACTGTCAGACCCTTTTCTCCCGTCATACATATTGAATTCTGCAGCTGCCAAACATTCACAGATGTGACAGCAGCTGTGTTTCCATCTGAGTGTCTTTATGCACACTGGGACGCATCACATTAGAAACCCTGAATGGAAGGAGCACATTATAACTCATTCATTCAATGTCTTTACTTGCTTATTATGAAACAATTAGTGATGGAAGCACATTTGTTAGAGGATGACAGAGTGACGTGTGAGTGTGAAATATTTGTCCATCATGATCTTTCAGAGACGTTGTATGTGTTTTATGCAGTGTGTACTGTTAATACAAGAAAGGGCAACACATAAACACCTCAACGTGTCAGGATACTGTCCTATTTCCCAAGCAATTACATTACATCCTCTCCCCAGACCTACACTACTTCTTATATCTCTATTGCAGGTCCTGTGTGTGCAGCGGGCATCAGTTAATGTGTGCAAATATGACGCAACACTACAGCCTGCAGCCAGTGTGTGTTGCACTCACAGTAAGTTAGTAGCTGCTAGAGATTCCAACTTAGCGGTTTACATAGACACTAAATAAAGTGATCCGATAAGATGTGTTTACATGCCCAAAGCATTTATTCAGAATACAACTCTTTTGACATGCACACAGTGGTTCTGCCCGCTGTGAAGCGTCTAATCTGCCGGAAATGGAAAAAGAAGAAGTTTTAGCATTGAATCTGCCGGAAAGAAAACAGTGAAGAAGGGTTTTTCAGAGAGTAATGATCAAATTAAGCCTTTACACGGTTATTAGGCGCCAATATTTTCCGGATTATTTAAGGTTTACACCACCCCTCTCAACCCGAGTCAGTCTCCTCCGATTGAGGTGGTCACGTGACGCATTTTTATTCTGATTGGGCTATTATTCCGATTATTAGTTGAATATTGGGGTCCATCTAAATGCAGCTTTTATCATGGGTATGTATCCGCTGGTTGGCACATAAACAAGCAGGCAGATCTTTTCTCTCATGTCAAAGCTCTTTCATTCACAGATTTCACGTCACCATATGTGACCAATCAATGGTCCAGTCGCTTGTTTGGTGCTGATATTTAATCATCTTTGTGATTCTATTATTCTAGCTGTCAGACCAAGCATTTTGCTTACATTGAGCTCCACTCAACAACATTGTTTCTTCTGGCCTCACTATGTGTGTACGTGCACGGCTATACAGCAAGCTAAACTAAACACTTCCAGTAAAGGCTGAAGACAGGAGTAAGACTTTATGTCCCAAAAGAAAGCACAACACAATAATTTATCACAAGAGTAATGGTAAAAGGAGTAAAATACATAACAGTTAACCCAACAGTAATTAACAGTTGCTTATACCATTTTATCTTTTTGTGTCCCAAGTGGCAAAATAAATCAGTTAATGCAGCTTTAGGATGCCACTGCCACTATTTACCCAGTGGTGTGGGCTGGCAGGAAGACAAGCGGTGGTATATATGCTAAGCTGGCTGTAACAAGACTGAAAAACGGGAGCTAATTAAAAATAATAAGCTGCGTTCGATGTCCCCGTCACCAGCCAAATCATCCACAGTGACCTTATGATATTTTTATCATATGATATCAGTATAATATTGTGAGTGCATCCTGTTGAGAGGCTCCCCAGATAACAGGGGAGAGATTTGTCTGCCAGGTGTCTGTCGCAGGTGTTGTTGTCGCCGACAAGGCAGAGTAGGTGGAAGATTCATAACATAACCAATTCAGGATGGACACACTGTGTGCGAGCATTACCAGCCGTTACCGCCAGTTTATCCCCATGTAACTAGAGGTCTCCTGTACATGTTTATGAAGCTGACTTGTCATAAATTTTTCTTTTTGCCATCTCAATTCTCAATACTGTGATCAATGCCAGATGGTAGCCAGTGGTGGAATAAAACTAAGTACATTTACTCAAGTACTGTACTTTACAGACACTGTACAGATTTGAGGTACTTGTACTTTCCCTGAGTATTTTGTTTTCATGTCACTCCATACTTCTACTCTGCTACAATTATTTGACAGCTATAGTTACTTTACAAATAAAATGTTTGTAAAAAAAAAACAAAAAAAAAACGTCAAGTGCTTAAACATAGAATATTATGCTTTGTTACAAATTAAACTACCCAACAGTACATACAAGTAAATAATTAGCTGATTAATCAATAAGTCAATTGACATCAAATTAAGTGGCAACTATTTTGATCATTTTAAGTAATTTTTCATGCAAAAAAGACAAACAATTTCACGGTTTCAGCTTCGCACTCTTTTCCTTTTAATTATTTTAATATTTCTATCCATAATAGAAATATCATTAGTTGCAGCCCCGTACAAAATAGTTAAAATTAGCTCCACCTCAACCAACTACAACAGTGAAATCCTGCTTTTACATGAATGAGTAATAATAATCTAATGATATAATATAAAATAATATATAATTTTACTTACTTTTTCTTAAGTATTTTGAATGCAGGACTTTTACTTGTAATGGAGTATTTTTACAGTGTGGTATTGGTACTTTCACTGAAGCAAAAAATACTTTCTCCACCACTAGTATTAGCTGAAAGAGCAATAACAGTTTAAAAATGTATCTAATTCACATTCTACCTTTCTGAAATCTTAATTAAAATGCATTCACGACTTTCTTGTCAGTTACTGGAAACACGGCTATATTTAATTTCTTAACAAAAAAAAAAAACAGTGCATCCTGTGACATTAAAACACCATCTGTTTCAGCACTGCCACAGGGCCTGTAAGTAAAGCTGAAGCAAAGGAAAGAAAGAAAGAGGAAAAGAAGGAGCTAAACCAGCTTCAAGGTCCTATAGAGCCAAAAGAAGAGAGGAGGTCGATGAACAGAGAGGGAAAAAATGGATTTTACTGTACAGTCAGCAGGACACCTCTCGTCACATTTGACCATCCTCTACACTCTTCTTCTCTCCTCTCTTTTGACCATGAAAGCCATCATGAAAGACGTGACAATGCGTTTGATCTGCGGCTCTGTAGACTGAGCCCTCAGCCTCCGGTACCAAACATTCTTTAGAAAAATACTTAAGACACTCGAGACAGCGAGGCTCTAATTGGTGAAGCCGGCTGTTATCTATGTACAGTAAAACAGCCTGAGTTCAATCCAGCGCCGCTCAGTGGGAGGTGAGATCTCTATCTATCCCCTTCATTCACAGCTTAATTCAATTGGAGGGCAATTATCGAACGCCCTAGGCTTCAAGATCCTCGTCAGTTTCTGTTCCCATCAGGGAGCCCTGCTGTGTAGGATCCTCCCCTCGACTGCACTGGGTGATGTCTGTATCGATGTGCTGTGTGTAAAACACCAGAGGAGGCAGCGGCAAACAGACAACAAGGCTTTCTCAGTCACAACCTCAAGATTCAGAAGATTGTGAACCTGCGTTGTTTACACACGGATGAAGTGAGACACCATGTGACTCAAACAAACTTTTGTCCTTGACTCTTTATCAATCTGATAGCAGATTGTTTTTTAGCATAACGACCAGGGATGGGCAATCACTCATTACATATTGCTCATTGAAAAAGTCAGATTCAGATTTAATTTAACTCAAGATCAAGAGTGCACAATATGGACAAAATAATACAATCACACCCAGAAGGAATGAAGTACAGTTGTGCACAAACATCCACTCTACCTGTAAATTATATATTTTCACTGTCATATCTACCTGCCTCATGTATATGAAGCAACCTGTTACATTAATCATATTTATTTTAGCACCCTTTGCACTATTGTCTTACTGTTGTATGTATGTATGTATACACACACACACATATATATATATATTTATATATAAATATATAATTTTTATAGCTGTGTGTGTGTCTATTTCTGTGTATGTACATTGAGAGCACTGAAAAACCAGAGTCAAATTCCTTGCATGTGTACATATACATGGTCAATAACGCTGATTCCGACTTTAAAAGAATTAGATTCTTCAAGAAGGCACCTAATTTACAAATAACTTTTGGCTTATCTGACTTTAATAACAAAACTAATTTAAACATAGGGCGATTTAATTTGGTACAAGAACTCTCATGAATCTGTGCTCTTATGGGATTTGGGGGATTTGCATAGCCACACAATAGCACACACATAATCCATAATTCATTTGTTATTTGTTATATTTTCTGTATTTAAATATCTGTATCTTAATGATGAACAAGACCAAAAGTCTGTATATCTTGGTGGAAATAAGTCATTTTGTGTGTGGACTACTTAGTGTGGGTAGTTTTAGATAATTCTAACGCAACAATCAAACCTGTGGCCTGACACAGCGGGAAAAAATGGCAAGGGAACTGAAGGACCGGGACAACGCAGGACACCTCAGGCGGACGGCCTGGAGGAAGGGCAGAATGGGAGCTGGAGACCTCTGGGGGACGGCCTGGGGGGCGCCCAGACTTGCGGAACCACTCTGGAAGACGACCAGGAGGCCAGCAAAGTAGATGGAGCCGCTCTGGAGGACAGGCAGGAGGCCGGCAACGAGGCTGCAGGTCAGGAAGGAAATCTGGCATCTTGGAGACTCTTGAAGGCTGGTGAGCTGAAGGAGCAGGGACACAGGAGACTGCTGCAGCCGCTCCGCAGGCACAGGTGAAGGCTGCACCTGGACAGGATCGGGCAAAGGCTGCAGCTGCAGCTCGGAAACTGGTGGTAGCTGCAGCTATATATAATGACTGTATCCCTCGCAGCCCAACATGTCCCAAGATTCATTGCGCGCAAGAGAATATAATGTCCCCAAATGTACCGTCAACAGCGGTCATGCAGGATTACACTTTTAAATGTAAGTATTGGGTTTCAGCTCACTCGAATAGCTTACAATACAGAGGTTAAAAAACCAAGCGCAGCTGTCAAGGTTGCTAGGCGTCGACGCTGGTGATGCAAATAGAAAATCCTCCGTAGACCAGACCGTCTCATTTAACAACAAGACCTTCATAGCCTTCGCGGTCTATGAAGGTCATACCACAGACCGCGTCCTTAGAAGGAGAATTGAGACACAGTCATGGACTACATTTTTATGCACTCCAACATCCTGTTGATATGCAGACATTTTGCAGTTACAACCTTCTTACGACATGACACACCTGTAGAAAATAAGCAATAAAATGTCCTAACATACAATAATTGAAGAGAAAGTTTAAGGCAAGCAGAGCACACGGGATCACATATGCAGTTCCCAATTTGTTGTTCTTATTTTTATCTCAAAGTTGCATATTGCAGAATTTCATCTGCACTGTGGAGATGTGTACTCTCAGCATGTGAGCTGCAATTGATAAAGCGTTGGTACTAGCCTGTGGAGAAAATAGAAATTAAATTATGTACTAGTCATTAAAGCCTTTCTTTCAGAAAAACACTGCAGTCCATTAGCAGTAGGACAGTGACACGTTTTTGCTGTGCTGGCTTTGTACTCCAGCACATTAGATTTGAAATGAAACAATAACTGCGGGGTATCACTGCTGACTTTTAGCTTAAATTTGAAGGTGTTTAATTCCACATCAGAAGAACAGTAGTGGAAATGTGGCCCTTCTTATACTATGCCCCACAATTTCAGAGGACCAAAATTAACTAATAAAGTCATAATACTTTTATAATATCATTTGCAGACAGTAACTGCAGGGTTTCTCGTTTTATATTGTTTTATATATGTCCGGGGACCATAACGTTGTTAATAAAGAGAGTACAAGTGATTGACGTGTAGGATTCTTATAGTTTCTTTACAGTTAAGAGTTTTGGATCCTACTCACGTCATAACTTTCCAGTGTGCACTTGTAGTAGTAAAACAAAGTAGGAGACAGTGCAAATATAAAATATCAATAAAAAGCTATAAAGGTATCAATAAACAGATATCCAATCCAACTATTTTAAAAGGGAACAGTAGAGGTGGTTGAATCAGTCACTGTAGGACTGGACACACGTTTTATCCAATACGGTCTGCATCAAGTTAAAGTGAGTTTAAAGTTAGACATTGATCAGATGGACTCATATTTTACTGTTTTTAAAGAAGAGCGCAGAGCCACAGTTCTGCCACCTGTGACCAAATTTTTTGAGGAACCCTGGATTATCTGGAGTCTCCAACCCTTGGAAACTCTGCCAGGCCTGTAGCTACTGTAGCTTCACTTCTTGCTTGTTTCAAGGACTCTTTGCCTTCAGTCTGTGTCCTCAAATGAAACACATCAGTCAGATTAAGTTTAGTCAAGTCAACATTCAACTGTTTTGCCCTTTGTTGCTTTGTCTGTATGTTTGGGATGGTTGTCTTGCTGCATTGGCCTAAAATTCAGGGACTATGAATACTACACTGTTCACCCGATATGGATGTGAACACTCAGTTAAAGTTGAAAATCAGCAGTTTAACCTCACAATCATTGTTTCATTTCAGATATAGTGTGCTACAATGGAGCCAAAGCAACGAAAAATGTGTCACTGTCCTAATATTTGCAGATTACACTGTATGTAGATGCTCACTGTAAAAATTTTTGTTTCTGTTCAGCGGCACTTAGCAGGATCCTGGATCCACAGTGGTTTTCCTTTGGGTCTCTCTGCAAGATCTAAACCTAAAATATGCAACAGATGACTCTTGGGCTAACATATCCAGAAAAGAGCGGGAGAAGTTGTGAATGTTGTTCCCGTTTCACTCCACATGCAATGGTTCGTCTCCTTTCAGCTGCCAACATTTTCAAAAGGTGAACTCCTCTTCCCGGCTCAGATCACTTTTCTCTGGACTAACTGCTGAGCTGACAAAACTTTCCTTCTCTCAACAGCCAATGCCTCTCTGCTCTCCCGCTCCTCTCTTTCTCTCTCCTTCACACACATACATACATACATACACTATACACACACACACTACAGCACAAACACACACACTTAGCATTTTGTCTCAGGAGCACAGCAACGGTGAAGCTCAACTCCCATGATAATTGTGAAATATGTACATGAAAGCATCCAACCTGTTTCATTCACGTAAAGAAGAGGAGCTTCGTGCACAGCAGCTGGTCCCCAACACTCTCCGAGCAGGAGAGTTTTCGCCAATAAACCACATTTGTAATGATTGACAGCAGTAACATGCACATCCCTGCGCACAAACACAACAAGCACTTGTGAGGGGCTGTAATGATGCACAAACACGCTGCATTTGAAGTAACCAACAGCAAATAAGAGCCGATAATGAGATAACTGCCACAGCACTTATGTCTGCTAAAAAGCAGGCTCTCTTTGCAGGACGACAAACCAGCAACAAGCAGGGACAGAAAGACAAGCAAAGACTGTGAATGTGGGCTGTTTTTAGACACTAATAAATCCTCTTAATTGATAGATCTTCAAAGCACTGATTCCCTTTTCAAGTGGAAATAAAAGCACACCCAGAAGCAGCTAAAATAATCTAAAGCGATCAAAAAGAATGTCTTACTTTGAGTATTCTTCATTATCTCTGTCACAGCGAGAGTCCTTGTGTTTCTCCCAGTCTTTGCCATGTTTACATGTGGTCAGCAGAATAATATCTTCCCCGTTGTGGATGTGATACAGAGCATTCCTCGTCTCAGAACCTATACCAGTTAGGTATCGCTTCCCTTTGAAAACCAGCAGGTACTTCCTGGAAGGCGGTGCATCGTTGAGCGTCAGATAACCTATGCCCCCTCCTTTTAGCGGGTGATCCTTGGAGAACAGAGGGATGGAGATATCAAAGTTGGGTCTAAAGTTGACCACATCTGCGCTGGCCTTGGCCAGCATGGCCTGGCCCACCTCAAAGCCCAGATCCTCTGTGTAGTCCGGCCAGGTGCCGGAGTAGAGGTTGAATATGAGGTGGTTCCTGCCATCGTTCCACGTCGGCAGGCTTTGGATGCGGAGCCTGACGTTCTGGACAAACTGAGCCGAGAGCTGGTCCCTGTCCAACGTGTCCACAGCCAGAATGAACAGACAGGCCCGCGAAGGGTCTGTGGTGTGGAAGCGAGACTCCTCGATGGACGACAGGATCTTCTGGTAG
Source organism: Maccullochella peelii (assembly GCA_002120245.1). Lineage (NCBI taxonomy): Eukaryota > Metazoa > Chordata > Actinopteri > Centrarchiformes > Percichthyidae > Maccullochella > Maccullochella peelii. The sequence goes on along the minus strand of LKNJ01001876.1, from coordinate 110,825 downwards.
GTCTCGGAGATCTCGTCCCCTTTCTGCGGAGGGTAGATGTAAACCCTGAAGCCCGACTGGCAGCGAACAAAGTCGAAGCAGGTTTCCATGCGGCAGCGTTTGTTCTTGTAGATGTTGTCGCGGATCCCACGTCGTTCACGAGGCGAGGTGTGCTGGTGATGGAGCTGAGGGCTGTCCTCCTGAACACACAGACACAATCAGTTAGGACAACCCAAAATACAGCAAGGTTACATCTATTACACCACCTTGTTGAATTCACATGTTTATATGCACAGTACATGGTTCCATTTTATCAGTCCATCAATCCTGCATGATCAATTCTCAGTTAATCCAACATCAAATTATTCCCCATGGATTGCAACCACTGCACTAAAGCTTTGAAACTTTTAAAGCATTCAACTGAAAACTCATCGTTTATTTTTAACCCAATTTTAAAACCATGCATCTTTTAAGAATTTATTTACTAGAGCTTCTGTATAGTGTAGAAATATGTTGGGGTTTTTTTTTATTTCTTTGATCGTTTAAAATAACACCAAGAAAGGGGCCTACTGCATAATGAATACTTTTACTTTTGATAAGTACATATTGTTGATAATACTTAGTAAATTTGAATGAAGGACTTTTACTGGTTACTGCATATTCTTATAATGTGGTATCTGAATGAGCCACTAGGTTTCCTTTTTGTTTTGGTTCAGATTATGAAGAAGGTGATAAGCTCCTCCATTGTTTCATTTCCTTTAAATTGGTTCAGGCTACCTCTTGCTCTCCCCCCTCCAGGTACGGCTCCAGCAGCTGGGTTGGCTCCGGCCAGTGCCTGGGAGGTCTGGACGGGCTTCTTTGGGGCAGGGGCTGGTGCACCTCCTGGCTCTGGTGGTAGTACTGGTATTCCTGCTGGTGGTACTGGTGGTATTGGGGGTACTGGGGAAACTGATGATATTGGTACGGCTGCTGCTGGAACTCCCCAATTTGCAGACCCCACAGGTAGACGAGGAAGAGAAGACCGGCCCCCACAGACACAAGCAGGTACCGCTTCTTGGCCTGCATGTGTGCTGTGGGGGGAGGAAGAGGAGGACGTGGTGAGTTTGGGGCGGAGGCAAGGAGAACGTGGGAGGGAGAGAGGACAGGAGGGAGGTACAACAACAACAGGAGAAGGAGGTAAGGGGGGTGAGATGGTGATGCAGGGGAGAGGAAAAAGAGGATAAAGTAAAAGAAAGGAGAAAAGGAGAAAGATTAATGGGAGGATAAAGCGTTGAAGGGGGGGATACAAAGAAAAAGGAGAAAGGGGAAAGAGGAGGACAAGGACGAGGAACTAGGAAATGATGAGGAGAGGAGGTGCAGGGAGGTAGACACAGGTCAGCTTGACCCACAGGGCAGCCTCTTTATCCAGAGCTCGGCATTTTCGGATGTGGAGTCACTACAAGAAAAAATAAATAGAAATGTACGCATGAATTAAGTAACCAGTTAACAGTCTAGAACAAATCAGGGTTTTTAAAACAAAGTCAAGTGAATGCTATACTAATAGAAAACCAGCGTAAAAGCACTGTATGACTAGTCCTGATAAAGGTTATGGCTCCTCTAATGCCGTTATGTCTTGTCAGATTTGATCATCTGTAGTCCATATTGACTCTGGTGAACATCCAAAAAGTCAGATAGATAAACAGATAAAGAAACCCCACAGGCATTATGGAAAGGCTAAACTTAAGGTTTCACGTTCTGTCATCTGTAAGAAAAGAAGCTAAAGAAACACACAAATGTTCATATGCATCAATGAGTTCCAAATTGATGGTGGTGTTGTTTTAAATACTATCATGAAAAGAGATCCTTCAAAATTGTCTTATTTTGAAAGAAATAGTCAATGGTATGTTCAGAACATAATGTTCCCTTTGCCACCCCTAATATGTTGTTTTGATTTTAATATCTTGTGAATCATCAGCCCAAGTCAGTAAGGCATTTTAATGATTTAGATACAGTGAGCTAACAAGCACCAGAAACATTTTGACGACGTGCCGATGACAATTTTGGTAATTAAATATTTGTTTGCCTTTAAGCAAAGACAGTTACCTAATTCAGTATGACTGAATACATTTTACAAGTAACTATTGTATTTTTGCAAATTCGGCATTGACTGTTCAGCACTTTGTTTCTGCTAGGTTGTAACTTTTCAGTTCAGTAACAGTTCACAGTGAACCCCTGTTCCCCAGGTTAATTTATGTGAATGTATTCCGACATTTTCATCAATATAATTATATATGACAGGCAACTAGTGCCGAATGAAGGAGCGTCAGCTGGAGATATTAGATAAGGATCATGTTTGATAAGAAATGCAGCACTAAACTGCAGGATTTCTGAATGGAGTTTGGAGCGCTGTACGGGATACAACACTATTTGTGCCATTTAGTAAACCATCGCTCTTGCAAATGCTATTAGGATTTTTCCAAATAGTAATGATCTCTTTAATTTATTCTCGGTGACGTGAGTCCATAATTGGAGAGCTATCACCAGACTCCACTCACTGTAACTTACCTGTTTACAGAGAACACCTGTGGTCCCAGGAAGGGATTGGGATATCCGCTGCTCTCCCCTCCAGCCTGAGCAGGACTCCAGAGTTTGGATACACATTCTCCAGCTAGGCTCCCGAAACACCTAATCACAAATCCATCCACAAATTATAAATTATATTAAAACCACGTGTAAGGAGTAGTCACTGAGCTATGCGTCCATAGGGAAGCCAAAAACGGTGCGCTGCCTTCATCCTCCACCGCATCCAAGTCACAAACTTTCCTGGAGACAGGACCACGGGGTGATTTTTACGTGAACGAGACCCCGACCGGGCGAACACACAGCTATCCGTCAGCACTGCAGGTATCCACGGTGTGAATTTAGACACACAATCATCTGCCAGAACAGCCGTGATAACATCGACAGCATCCATCCAGAATTAACTGATGTGATAAACAAGGCGCGTACATCTCCAATCAACAACTGCCATCCCCTTTTCAAAAAACCCCAGAAAGAGAAGATCCAAAGTTTGGTATTTAAATCCACACTCCCACCTGTGCGCTCTGTGAAAAATGAGCCGAAATCATCATCCCAGGTAAGTTAAGGAAATGCCGGCGCACCTGATCCGGGGAGACGCGCATCAATAAAATCCTTTTAGGAACGACTTCACGGTCCGCTGAATGGCAGGCAGCAGGTTTTTATCAATAGGGTTAAAGTAACGGATCAAATGAACACCGTGAGTGTATACTGGGGGTCTTCTGGGTTTGGTATTCCATCCTGACTATTCGCTTCCAACAGACCAGTTGTCCTCGCGTTTCCAATCTTCAGTTGGATCTGGGCTGCGCCACCGTGCAGCATCCAGCAACATCAGCAGCAGCAGCAGCGCTGATAAGCCAGACAGCAGCAAGCTGGCAGACTGGGGGGATCGGGTGCATGGGGCGTCAGTTGGCTCGGATAAGGAATGGTGAGCTCGCCATAATTCAGCATCTCTCAGTCTGCATTTCTAGCTTTGTTTGCATAAGTTTAATGGTGAGTAAAGTCCCAAGAATGTCCTAACAAATGTCTTTGGAAGCTAGATCACTGAGAAGTCCCAGAAGAGCATTTAGGATCTCTAAACTGCCTGTGTCAAACCAAACTCCATTCAGGAATCTGCGAATTAAGGATTCTCGTGTTATCATCAAACATGGGCTTAAATTGAGTTGTAAAACATGACTTAATAACACAGTTTAGGCATTTTAGGATGCAGCTCTTATGCAGCTTGTAGTGGTTGCAATATGATGTGAACTTTTAAAATGAATTTGCTTCTATTTTCTTCCCAGCAGTAAACAGAGTTGATGTTTTCCACGAAGCGCTTGCTTGGTGCATCACGTGTGTTGAATGCATCAGCCAGATTATATTGCCTATAATTAAGGCAGATTTCTAATAGAGTTCAGCGTTTTGTTCTCCACAGTTTACAAGACGGAATTAGGTTACACTTTGGGGGCTGTTAAGAGAGTTTGTTGATCTACATGTATTTTGTCACATTTGCAAAATAACATCTTTTAATGCACTTGTCCCCTAACATGCTGTAGGCTCCCCTTAAGGTTATGATGATTTGGTGGCAAATGATGTTAAAGGGATTTGTCGTGGCTTGTCAGGGTTTAGTGAACGGACTCGTTTGCAAACCTGTGCACTTCTAATTAAGTCTAAACTCATTAAATCTCTTAATGATTCGAATATTTGGCCCAATAAATCAACTTTGACCACTTATCTCTCCATCTTTCCTGCCCTCCATTCATGTTGCTGTTAATCTGTATAGAAGCCATTGACTGAATAAATTGAATTTGCTCATGATTTAAATACATGTCATTATCTCATGAATTAGAGAGGGAGTTTACAGATGCTGTGGATCCACACGCAGGCACATCATGTAGCAAACAGCGCCCTCTTGTGGTTCAATATTCAGCTCACACTTCAGCACATCCTAGTTAACACACAGTGGCTGATCTAATCCAACCTCTCATCTGACTGTTTGTTATGTGATTGCAAATTGTTTTCTTGTACTTGTACTTGTAGTGAGACAGTACAAGGTTTCAGCTTGGATTTTGAGATTGTGTTACTCAGATCCAGATAATTACTGAAGGTTTGGGTAAAAATGGCCATTTCAGAAGTAAACCTTTGCCTACGTTAAGATCTCATCTTGGTATTAGCCATAGTTTCTCAGGCATTTGAGACCAAAACCATCCTATAGTGTATACTATACGCCACGGCACTTTTGAAAACCATTTCAAAGTAACACAAACCATTGTGGCTTTAAGTGATCTTCCACTTAGTTATTCTCAGCCAATGCAGAAGCTCTTTATGCCTGTTTTAAAGCTGTACCAGGCTCCTTATACACTGACAGGCAGGAAGAGGTGCCTGTCTGACAAATCATATAAGGTGAAATGAGCAAACAGCACATTAATATCAATCCAGTAAGCCTCTGATGCTTTTTAGCTTGATGACAGAGACAGAAATAATATAAGATCTATCTTGAATCTTATAAAGCTGAATGTAAGAATTTGATTAGGAATAAGAAAAAACAAGGCATTTGTCCATATTATTCCAATGCAAGACGTCTGCAGATGCACGCTGTGTCACCCACATACCACACACTTAAAATCTGCATCCGTTTCTCCCGTCTTACTATTGCATTTCACTCGATTGAAACACCCTAATTTTGATTTTGCTCTCTTTATTATGCTCCCAGATTCAGTGTTGATATATTATATATATTTCTGTGAGACATAACCCCAGTGCAAAGTTCAGAAATGTGTATTCAGTCATTTTAGCTCTGGTTTGAATTGATTTTCGATTTTGGATGATACAAATAAGATTTACTCGACCTGTTTCCAGTCTCAGTCCAATGTGTCAGCTCTTCCACTTTCTCATTTGTGCCATTTTTCTAGAGGCTTACTGACAAAGCTTCTCTCCTCTCCTGAGACTGGCTTTATGAGAGACATGACTGATCTGGCTTTAAAATAATTTATATTATTTTCAGACTGATTTTGCTGGATTGTTATTCCCTTTTCTTCAACAGCCTCTAAACCTAGCTATAAAACTTGTTGCTCATACAGTTTTATGTGTGTCTGTTGTTCTGGTGCCAAAACTGGACCAGTCGCAGGAAGTGGGAGCAGTATAAATCCTGGATTTCAAATGGCTGAGGAATGGGAAACGAATGAAAGTTGTGAATTTATTTGGGCTCTTGAACTTTAGAGAGGATTTTTCATGTTTAATCTCTGGCTGTACAATAGCAGAATAAATCCATGGACATGACTTTGGATTGTAGGAATGCACATCCAACATCCAACATTTGTCTAAAACGCTACCAGTCTCCCTCTGCACACCAGAATCTGAAGTTTTGTTTTCGTTTACCTGTGCTGCAATAACTCTGAAGGATTGGCCGGCGTTGATGGCTTCATGGTCGATTAGGGGATGATAAATCTGAAAAGGTCGCAGAGCAGCAGAGAGAGAGAGAGGGAGACAACTTTGATCGGTTTGCAGTCTCAGTCCATCGCTTCAGTTCCTCCACTTCCTCATTTTCGCCATCAATCTGGAAGCTTATGGGATAGTTCAGGTGACTGTTAGTAGAGCCTCTCTTCTCTCCTGCACCAGCTTTTAGGATGAGACTGTGGTCCAGCTTTTAGAATGATTTTGTATTCATTATGTCCTATACTTGATTTTACTTGATTGCATCACAGCGTACCTGATGCTGAGATGCAGTGAATTTGGGTTTTTCTTCTGCTAAAACGCACACCAGTGTTTCTTCTTTGGTAAACATACTGTAAATCCTGTATAAGATTATTCAATAAATGTGGTGTCCTGCTTAATGCCACCTCAGCCTTTTTCTTTACCCATTTTGTCAAAGTGTAATTGGGTTGCTGATTTGTCTGTGTGATGGCTGCACCTGCTGCCACACAGCTGATTGCGGACATGCAAAAGTTTCCCCCACAAATCAGAGATCTTAAATACAGGAAGTGGCCAATCAGACTGTACCAAGTGCCCATCACATCATGGGGGGGATTGGGATTTCTAGTTTAGATTTTTTTTTTTTCTTTAGATTATATTAGTTCGTTACTGCTTTTGTTCTATACTGACAGACTAATTGTCCTATTTAGTTTTATTTGTAGTTTAGGTAGTAATGTTTGTCTTTGTGTTACCCCTTAATTAAAAAATGGTCTGATCAGCCATTATATATGTTCTTTGTGTTTAGTCTGCTTGGTTTACTGCTACAGTGGCTAAAGCAGGTCAAACCTCTGCGAAGTCTAGCTCTCTGTAAACTATGTTCAGACTCAAGTGCATCCCTGGTTAGTCTCAAACATAGCTCTTCGAGATGTAGAAAAGATATTTTTTTGTAAGGGTTGGGAATTGATGTACAGTTTTGATCGGTACCAGCTCACGTAGGCGTTCAAGGGAATGAAAGAGTAGATCAACTTGCCAAGAATGGATTAAAAGCAAATGAAGTTGGCAAGACCAGTAAGTAAGGCAGAAATCAAATCTTTCATTTGGAACAGAATTAAGACACAGTGGCAGAGGTTAGGTGATAAAGATACTAATGGAAGGCAGTGGGAAAAGTAGGAAAGAGGGTCTGATTAACAGGATTAAAGTGGGACATACTAAATAAAATTCATCTCTACACCTTATTGGGACGTATCCAAGCGGAAACTGTGGATCATGTCATTTCTCTTTGTCCTAAATATGCAAATGAAAGACAGTTATTAAGGAACAAACTGGAACATAAAGGGATTAAACACATGGACCTTAAAACAATCTTCCCAAATAGTTCTGGAAATTTGGTTTTGAAGCATGTAACTACATGACACAAGAGTGATAACAAGGATATAAGAATTTTGTAACGCTACAGTTGGTGGCGATAATGCTCGGCCCGCTTGTAATTCGCCATTAAAAGAAGAAGTCTGTTGGGTCAGTTTTGTCTGTTTAGTTGGCCTCTGGTATGGACCCAGAACTTTGTTGCATATTTTGTAAATTTTCTTTCATTTTCGTTTAAATAAAACCCACTTTTTAAAAATCCACCTGTGATTTCTCATGCTTCGGTCCCTCAGTCTGTTTAATGTGGATCTTTTCGTAGGTTTGATTGCAGAGTGTATTGTTAATGCACTAATCACACTTAAAATTATGTTTAGTTTCCTTGATAGAGACCTGATACTTTCTGATAATGTTGAATCTGTCTTATGTTTGACTGACAAGATATTCAGATATTATTCTAAACTGAAAGAGACTGAATAAAAGCAAAAAAAAAATTACAAACCAAACTTCAAGTTCAACACTGAAGCTCATCTGGGGGTCCCTTTCTTCTAAGTTCATTACTGAGAACCAGCCAATGATTTCCTCAGAGGAGAAATGAAGTATTAAGTGCCACTGAGACGACTGCGGGGGGGCAAGAAGTTTGAATAGTTCTGAAGATGATCGGTGACCCGAGAAGTGATTCCTGTGTGAGAGAAAAATGATTTGACTCTGTCTAAATCTTTGTTCAGTATGCCATGTGGAGGAGTCATCTAAATGCTGACAATGTTGACTGAGTCACATCGTCGGCTGGGAGCACATGTCTCACACACACACACACACACACACGCACACACACACAGAGAGAGAGAAAGGCAGCTGGGCCACTAGCTGCTGTAATCTAGTCCTGTTCTGTTCAGATGCTCCAGCTCAGGATTTGAGGCTGCATTGCAATTTTCCACATTTTTTCCCGACCATCTGGTGCCAAACAAAACACAATGTGAGGCTGTAATTATTATCCATATGAGAACCATAACAAACCAACAGAACCGCTAAAAGCCTTCTCCGTCTAGAGAAGCGGACAAAGTGACACACGGTGGATCAGTAGCCAGCGGCGTTTTCATGGTGGAACCAAATAAATCAATTTTAAATGAAAATCCAAGATTTCGACATAGTTTACATCACAAATCAGCATACATCATTCTTGGGTTTCTGAGTGGGAGAGAGTTTCAAAAGTTTTGATTTAACTTTTGGTACCCATTCATTCTAATAATACATTAACACGACCAACAGATGAACAGCATACTGTAAGATATAGAGCCTTAAACTTAAAGTAAGGAGACACAAACGCTTAGTTAAGTGTTTAATGATATTGCCAAGTTTTCAATCAATGTCAAGTCTCGTGTTTTACCTGTAAGATTTTAATGCCTTTGATCATCATCTGTGATGTAAAAACATCACATTTCCACGCAGTCAAAGAAATAAAAAGTGTGCATCCTGGTCATCGTTCGGTTTTAAAATTCTTGTGCACCACTGAACGTCTCTCCTGCTGCTGAGTGCGCCGTCAGCCGCCATGTTGATCCCACAGGACCACAGTAGAGAAAGCGGTGCCAGCATCGTAATAGTTTAGCTGGCTTGGCTAGCATTCAGCACCAGAGCAGTTAGTTTAGTTTTGTAGTTAGATGATTTTAAGACAAGACTTGGTGAAATCTGCATGTCACAGCAGCATGTCTTCATGCATACAGGTACATACAAGCAGTTACTATTGTCCCCAACAAAGCAGTAATATTAACCCAAACCATAATGTTTCCCTAACCAAGTCACTTTTTTGACTACGAAACTTTAACATAAGCAGTGTGAGAGTAGAAAATAGAAGGAAGGCACTGACTGGTGTCTTCCTGCCAATACTTAGTTACAAACAACGTATTTTGGAGGACATCCTGAAGTTGCAGCACAGTGGAGATTCATGGAATAATAACAGCTGTTTATTCCTTTTTAAAAGACATCATGTGTACTTGATCTTTGACGTTGGAAACAGCAGTAACCAAAACAATCTCGCCTCAAGGTCCACTTACTATACCTGCCTGTTCTGGAGCTTTCGAACATCAGCGGATGGAGTTTGCTCTTTTAGGACTTCTCATGTTTATTGGCTTAAAAGTTACGCTTGAGTTCATTCCTGCCTTTGGAGCGTGTATCACATGGTCTTCATCAGCAGATGAAGTTTGCTTAGTTAGTCTTGTCTTGTACCTTCGCTCACTCTGAATCAACTTTTAGTTTTCATTTTGTTCAATATTTATCTATTTTAAAAAACGCTGTAGGGATTATATATCTCATCTGGCCTGGGTGCGCCTTGGGAAAAAGGATGGATTTATCTATTTATTTAGAAGTAATCAGTGTAGCTGGTTTATTCAGTTCAGGCTTATAATGCTTTATGCAGGAGAAGATGAATGAGAAAGCAGTGCCACGGAAACAGTGAGCAGGTCATGTCTCACCTGCTCTGTTGAGCCTGGGTACATTCGTTCCATCAGCTGCTGTGTGGTAGCAGAAAAACGGCTGAAATGCAGACTCTACATTGACAGTAATGGCATGTGAACACTGCCAACATATTATTGCGTTAATGCCCATTACTTTTCCAAACTCAAGTAGTCACGGATACAAACAGAGAGAGACGGAGAGACAGCATAATTACATCTTGTCAAACAGTCCAACACCCTGGAGACCGCACTTCATTTAGCGCCGAGCAGTGTAACAAAGGAGGAGAAAATGGACAGTCACATAAAGTAAGTGAGCGGTGCCGCCTGCAAAGATAATAAAACAAACTGGATGAAGCGTCTCATTCTTTTGAAATTATTTTTTTTATATTTACAGCTCCCACTCACCTTCTCAACAATCAGCCTTCCCATATTAAAGAGCCAGTTTACCTAATTACATAACAACATTATGTTCCCACCCACCTTAGCTGTATCCATGACGACAGTGCTGAGGCTATCTGTCTCTGTTACACTTTTTTTTTTTTGTTTAGAAGGAATTGACTGGAGTTAAAAGTGTTACACAGTGAGGTCTGTGGATTGTCCACAATAATCAGGACACTGTTTCAGGAAAGACGTGTTGCTTATGAATTTAATAATGCTTTTTTTCAACATTTTGACAACCACCAATGAAATTCCATTCACCTCCACTGAATTTGGGTGGTTTGAAATCATACTTCTGCCTTTTATATTTTAGATGAAACATCCAGCCAAAAGTATGTAAGAAAATATATATTTTTGTGTGTGTAATTTGGATTTAGTGACTCTTGTACTTGTTTTCACACATAGACACATGCATATACACATGTACACTGTTGGTTTTATCCTGATTCTGACTCATTGTCTAGTTGTTTTAATCTTGATTTAAAAGCCTAACCAGGAACCTGGGGCTTCAAATTAGCTTCATCTAGATGCCTTATGTACATTACATCTGTTGCATTGCTTATCTGTATGTAACAATGTTTATCTGTTTGGTCCCTGTTAAATAAATGTCTACTGATTTTACAACAAAAGACATTATATAAAGAACAAAAGACAGAAGAAGAGACAGGAAATAGGACAAAGGAAACTATCTTTGTTGAGTCTTTTACTGGTCACTTTTATTGGATGGAGGCAAGGTAGTACAAATACACCAAATGTTTGTTTCCTAATAATACAACCTCAGTTTTGAGCTGTTTTCGTGTCACCGCCACTCACTGGCAGTGTGTGTATATGTGTGTGTGCAGAGGGTGCATGTACAGTAGAAGAAACATATTAAGGTCAATCGATAAAAGGGACAGCCTCCAGGACTCAGGATGAAGAGGAGCAGGAATCCTCTTCATCCTCGGCTCCCTCTCTTCTTCTCCTCTTTCACCTCTTCTTCTTGTTCTTCTTGTTCTTCTTCTTCTGCGTTGGCCCAGGACTCCTGACCTTTTGCCCAAACTGTGAAATGTCAGGGGATGCTTGTAATGTCACAACAGCTCATCGGGCGAGGATGGCCCGTTGTTATGGAGACCGCGTCACGTCCACAAGCTTGGTGAGACTTTTCCAGCTCAGTGAGAAACACCAGCCACCATTGTTTAACCCTTTATTTCCTGTGTTAAAGCAGTTGTTGCCAAAGAGGGTGCAGTAATTTCTTTTGGTATAATAACATTTCACCGTATTAAAAAATTACAATAACATTTACATGAAAAACGTTTTATGTTAAGTTTTCAAACATGTAAAGTACGCTCAACAACGTACTTGGCACTATTGCTACAATGCTTAAAGCTTGAGGCTTAAATGAAAAACAGAATCAACACATGATGTCTGATCTGTATGTTTTTTCAATTGCTTTTTTTTGGTCTTTGGTCTTGATAGAGATAAATGTAACCAATTAGTGTTACTAATTTTTAGTCATTGTTTAGTTTAAGTTCAGAATACAGTATATGTGCAAATCTGCACAGCAACATTACCTTAAACTGCTGACTTTTTTTCCTGAGTGATTAAAAATAGGCCTATATTATTTCACTGAATACTGATATATAAGCAAGTTTATATAAGTTATTCTTTTGTCAGTGTGTTATAATAAATTCTTATAGCCTAACAGATGTCCATGGTCATTTATAGCTGAAAAGGTTGCACGTGTATGTGTAAAAAATGGTGTGTGAATGGGTGTTTCACACATTTGCGTTTTACACACACAAACAAAGCCCTTTAAAACTGGCACACCGGCTGCTTTACTTGCACCAGAGGTGTGGACTCGAGTCATATGACTTGGACTCTGGATTCAGACTCGAATCACAAATTTGATGACTTTAGACTCGACTTGACAAAATCAAAGAAGACTTGCAACTCGACTTGGACTTTAAGCCCAGTGACTTGTGACTTCACTTGGACTTTTGACTTAAAAAAATACTTGATACCTTCCCCCTCACGAGCCCAAAGATTAAAAAGTCTGGCATTACATTTGGTGAAGAGCACATTATGAGTTGTTTAGGACTCTAAACTCAAAGTTTAGGACTTGGGGCTTGAGTGCAAAGACTTGAGACTTACTTGAGACTTGCAAAACATTGACTTGGTCCCACCGTTGACTTAAAGTTTGGTTAGTAAAACAGAGTTTTGCCATGACACAGATCTGGAACTGAATTTAGTATCTTTTTTAAGGCCTGGTGGCCGCTCTGCTCCTACTAAAAAGCACCAAGCTGCTCACAGCTTATCTCAAATTGAAGTTCTTATAATGTTCTTTCAAAGGATGTTCTTTCTTTTTAAAGGAGAATCCTATTTGACCATTGGAACAAGATGACATGTAATAGACTGAAGAGACGACTTCCTCCCGTGGGGATTCATTTCAGCCACTGTGGAGATGACATAACTCATATAACTGATAAGAGCAGGTCTGTTGTGTTCCCTGGCAAAAATGAAATAAAATGTGCTGGAATGGCAGTCGGATATTGTTCGGAAAGGAATACGAGTGCTGTGTGTGTGTGACTCTGTTGTCCTCTGTCACATTACTTTTCATTTTATGTGTCTTTTGCTTTGACTCTTTATTATTTTTCCTACCTTTTATGAGTAGAATATTATTGTTTGTTTGATTATTTCTTCGTCTGCTTCTCTCTTTCCTCTCCTGCCTTTCTTCATAAAACACAAAGAGAAGGTGTGTGTATCCCACAATGCTGCCAAAAAAGATTTGATTCTCCTTATGAAGGGGATTAGAGACACTACTGTGTGTGCGAGAGAGATGGAGGTGGACACCCCTGTCCATATACTTTTATATTCTTTTGCTCTGGGAATGTTTTGTGTCTGGTTTGAGCTTTAGGCCGCATACAGTAGATCCAGTTATGGTGAATGTTAATGCTACAGCAAACAATGATATTTTAGACAACAGTGTGCTTCCAACTTTATGGGAACCGTTTGGGAAAGGACCTTTCCTTCCTCGTGGCAATGTCCCTGTGCACAAAGAGGTCTGTAAAGAAATGATTTCCCCAGTTTGGTGTGGAAGAACTGCACAGACCCCTGACCTCATCCCTATCCAGCACCTTTGTAGTGAACTGGTCAACTTCACTAATGCTGTTGTGGCTGAATGGGAGCAAATCCCTGCAGCCAGGTTTCAAAATATTTTGGAACGCCTTTCCAGAAGAGAGGAGTCTGTTATAGCAGCAGATTAAGGCCCATGTTTTTGGAATGAGATGTTCAACAATCACATATAGGAGCCATGTTTCGGTGTCCATATACATTTGGCCACATACTGTGTCAAAAATCAATGAATGGAGTCAAATTAGGAAATTTACAAAACACAGATCTACAGTATGTGCTTAACATAATCCTAATCTGACTCCTTAAGCATTTTCCCATACAGTGCAGAAAAACTCTGTTACAAGTCAAAGTCCTGCATTCAAAATTTTACACTACTAAGTAAAAGTACACAGGTAGTAGCATCAAAATTTATTTAACGTAGGCTACCAAGAGTACTCATTATGGAGAATGGCCCATTTCAGAATAATATTTATTATTTTATTGGATTGTATCTATTGATTTATTAATGTGTAAGCATCACTGATGCTGCAGCTGGCAAAGGTGGGGCCACTTTCAGCTACTTTATATACTGCCGGGTAGATTCATCTATAATATGATGTCATAATTTATTCCTTGATTTATATTTTGTATTAATAATCGTAGTCTGCAATGTCATTTTTGCATGGAAAAGTCACTTAAACAATCAAAATAGTTGCCAATTAATTTTCTGTTAATCGACTTATTGATTATTTATTTCAGCTCTACAATATTTGCCTCTGAAATGTAGTGGAGTAAAAGTATAAAGTGGCATAAAATGGGAATACTCAAGTACAGTACAAGAACCTCAAAGTACAGTAACATGACTTAAGTACACTACTTGAGTAAATGTACTTTGTTACGTTCCACCACTGATTTTCTTACATATTTATCATTATTATATAACATAAAGTATATTGTTACATTCATCTATAAGCCCAGAGCACTCTACTGAAAATAGCCTTACAAGGATTTTTTAAAAGAGTTGTCGTGACCATTTTCTATCCCTAAGCAGAATTAGAGACTATAATGGTGCAGGTGAAATGAATACCTACTGTCCATCGCTTTTTTCTGTTGCTGTGTGTCCGAGTAAAGGCAGTGAGATCCTGTTTTTGTCAGTGTCGAGATGACTGGTTTATCCGGTGAATATTCGCTCGGATAAATGAATTCCCTCATAAAATATTTTCAGCATTAATGGCTTTTGATGGAAGCTGTAAATTTGCATTAAAATGAAGCCGCCATCTTGAGGCTTTGGCATTTCAATTATCCACAACACCCTGCGCAGTACACTCTGTCATTCTGTCAACTTTAATGTTTTAATATTCTGTTTTAAAAGCCTGCTCACAAACACACACGCGCAGTACACACCGTATAGGCATTTAGCGCAAACACACACACACACACACACACACACACACACACACAAGTTTGATTTATAGTCGGAGCTATGCCTCAGTGACTAACCAGAGGAAAATATTTATGTGAAGCCAAATGAATGACGTTCTCATACATTTTCAAGTGAGTCTGTGAAGAGGGATAATTTAGCAGGTAATCCATTAGAGGAGCAAAGCAGGCATTCAGGAAAGCCTGCATCATGACGTTGATGTTGGCTGTAATATGTGATTATCTTGATCAACATGACATCTGAATGTGTACACTTACATTTTACATTATTTCAGACATGTACAAATATAAATTGACATTGTAAATACAGTATTTTATTCATGTTTTCTGTACCTCCTGCTCCACTGCTTCTGTTTTGCACACTTTGCCTTCATGCTGTAATCCAGTTTTTAAACTGAATTACAGCGTCTTTATACTTTTCATGTAGCTGTCAAATGTTTTGTGTTTAAATAATGATGTATCCTGTTATTTGCTGCTTCCCCAGAGTTACTGTTGAATTTTCATGTATAATTTTTTATAAAAATCCATGTCTGAAATTATACAACTCGGGTCATATTTTTGTAGCTTAGGCCATCATCTCTACATCACTACAACAAAGGGGCAAGAAATACCAGTAGTCAAGGCAACAGTTTAGCCAGATTATCAAAAACCACTTCATTTGGAGGTAAAATTGAAAGACAGAACACCAGTAATTTGATAAATAATTCTGTTTTTTTTCTCTTCTCAATAAATGTGGCTAACCTGTATGATTGACTGCTTGTTTTTTTGCCGTGTCTGACCTATTTTTAACCACCTTCTGAGATTTCTGCAATCGTGAGTATGAAGTTATCATCACAGGTAGGAATAATGGCCAAACCAGAATAATAAGACCATATTAAGCTGTAATTTCCCTTTAAGTTACATAGAGTATATTCATACCATGTCCACCGTGACTTTGATTGGTTACCAGTGACAGGCAATGCAGTTTGGACGCTGCAATACGACCCAAGTTGCACTAAACCACAAAAGAAAACCAGTTGCTCTATTGTTTGTCACTGATATCACTCTATAAATTAATTTACATGAATGCATACATCACATATTGTTACCTTTGACATAATTCATACCGCAAATCCAATTAAATAAGAAAAGAAGAAACGTTATGGATCAGTGAGCCGAACAAAGCGATGGCTGGCTGCAGAGCCAGAGGAGGAGTGCAGAAGAAATAAACACAATACATCTCCACCCTCAGCCCCTCCAACCATAGATTAGTCTTAAAAACAAATGAGCATCAGTTCTGGCCCAGAAACTCCCATTTGACTAAAATTCACCATAATTGGCTTCCTCCTCGTGTTCTCTATCATTTCCCCCCTCTCATGCCTCAACTTTCTCTCTGCCACTTTACTTTGCAGTGAGAAAATATACTGTTTACCAAAAGTTTCTGATGCATAAGTTCTGTTCACCTCAGCTTTCAGAAGGTGAATACTGCTACAAGCTTCGTTCAGGTATCTTCAGCAAAAACACTCTGAAGTAAAAAGACTGGAAGCCCCTTTCTTCACTTCACTAATGCTGGGGTTATAGTAGGCTAATACGTTTCATTCATCAAGGGCTTTTTTAAGATGTTCAGAGATGCTTCACATAGAAAGAAAAAACACCTATACACCTAGATCCACTTATAAAAGAGGGACTCAGGAGTGTCTATAATTCAAAGGTGCTCTTCCTTGGTTCCTGGTCAAAACAGAAGGTGACGAAGCGAAATTCACTTGTACTTCCTTGCAAAATAGATGGTGCTGGAAGCTTGGTGATATAGTAACTACATACTGTTGGTTATGGCTGGTTTTGTTTGTGGCAAAATAGTAAGCTATATTTCTTTGCTGTTGATGGTCATGAACTACATTCATACTACTCGGTCAGAGAGATATGGAGGGTCATCTCACTGACACAAACGGTGCATGAAAGCAATTTTAAACATGCATTTTCCATTTTATTTATTGTTGTCTATTTTCTTTTTTGTGTGTGTGTGTGTGTCTGTGCTGTTTTATCCTTGCTCGGTGAAGCACTTTGGGCTGCATGTTTGTATGAAAGGTGCTATATAAAGTTGAATTGAATCTTAATTTTTCCTGCTTGAGGAGGCTGTACAATAAAGCCCCGAAAGATCTGTTTGTACACACGTTGCACCGTAAAGCCCTGAAAATAGAGCAGCACAGGCAGGTGCAAATCTGAACAACTGAATTGAGCTTCTTCTGTGTTGTGACACTCCTGCTACTTCCTTTCTTCCCACACAGTTGAATTCACTCTAACCAAAATAACAATTAAACACTGAGGAGAGAAAAAAACCTGTGTGTGCAATGAACATACAGTTTAGTGGATGAAAAGCCATTGTGAGAACAGAACCTGTGTTTACTGCTTGACTGGTTAAGATGCCACGATTTGAATCTTTTCCGATCAGAGGTTTACCCTTAACTGATGTGCACTCAGTGAAACATTTTAGCTATGGTGATGGTTTTTCACACAAGACTTAAAGGCAGCAGGAGCCCATCCTGCCCACTTTCATCCCTCGCTCTCTCTCCTTTTTCGCTCCATTGCTTCCAATACAGAGAAGATAAATCAAGTGCCATGAGTCCATTGATGTGAGGGGAAATAGATGGGCCATTTGTTGACAAAACTCATTTTCCCACTTCCAGGTAATAAAGTACACTGTGTTGTTGTTTTTTCTTCTTCTTCTTCTTCTTTTTTTGGCTGTAGCTGGAGGTTTGCCACCTCGTCCGCCTTCCTTCCTGTGTCACTCGTTTGTCTTGACAAATGGGTGTGTTTGATATCAGACGGTCACACACACACACACACACACACACATTTACGTTCAGTCTGGCCTAGTCTGCTAGAGGCACCTGCTGTAGCCTGTGAACAGGTGCGCTCTGCTAATAAACCCAGCAGGAGCACCGAATCTGCTTTTATTCTGCTGCGTCTGTTATCCCTCTCCCTATCTCGCTTGCTTTTTCTTTCCCTCTGTTTGCTCCTAAGCAGGTGCAGCAGTTCACCAATCCCTGAGCCAAAAATATGCATCAAATAACTCCCAAAATATTGTCCAAACTGGCAGAAAATCAACGATGTAGAAAATGCACACAGAATTAGCTGTAATTGACACCCATGTGATTAGAACAAACATTTGCATCCATCAATGTCAACACATTACTGTATGCATGAGGCATACGTACATCCTGCTCGTCCTGCCTTAACCTCTTCTTTATCCATGGGCTGTTGGATGTCTCTCTTTCTGCTGCAATTCGATTTCTAAGAAGCTCCATGGCAGAAATCCAGTCTGAATGTAGCTGGAAACATTGAATCTCAAGAATCAATCAAGAATTTGGACCATAGAGGAATAAAATGAAAGCTTTTAAGTGTAAAAAATTAAGTAGCAGTATCAATATTGAAAGCTAAAACGTATGAAATGATAAAGGAGATTTGGTGGAACATTGAGAACAGCTTCACAACAAGTGAAGGGATGTTAAAGTGATCTTTTTAGTAGATGATTCTTATAAATGTCCTTATATCTTTCCTCATCATCATCCTCTGTAAAGCGATGAGTAAATTCTGTAAAATTTCTTTTCCCTAATTTTAGTCGTCAATCTAGGGTCACAGAATGCAAATGCAAAACTTTCCATTCACGAACCTGCTCACTCCAACATCTTACACCTTTAGCCCTTTAGCTCCAACACCTTAAGCCCATAATTTTTGTTGTCTCTCTTGACCTCCTCCACAATTAGATCCGCTCACCTCAAGCCTCACTCTTGTAGCAGGTACAAATTCTGCTGCTGCAGGAGCTGAAACCTCACTCTCTAAACTCACTCCACCACCTACACGTTCTGCATCTTGCACCAAATAAATATATGTTTGAAAGCAGATATTTGTCAGACACCGTGTTTCACATTTTGTAGCTCTACAGTTGGTTACCTCAAGGCTGCGTCCGGCTATGAGTGACTTTTAAGCAAGCAGACTCAGGGAAAATGTAATAAATGTGATGTGGTGTTTGGTTGCTCTCAAGTGACAGTTCCACTCGTTCTGTAAAATGCTTGCATGCACAGGCAATTTTACACACACGAGATGTGTGGATATATGTGTGAGCCCAACACACACTCATGTTCAAATGCACACACATACGTATATGCACACAGTGAAGTGCGTGAGCTGTAAAACTGGGTATGGTGTTGCTTCTCTGCCAGGTCTAAGCAGAGCAGCAGGAAATCAATGTGTCATGTTATTACTCACATGTGACCATTCAAATTCAGTTCTTTATGCAGTTGCTTTTTGGAAAGTTTTCTCGCAGAGGGAATGATATAAAAGCATTACTATTTCAATTTGAACAAAAACTACACCCTTAAATAAATTAATAATAAATCTGCACTGTGGCTGATGCACAGCAACGTCTGTGTAACTCAAAGCATCAATGTTTTGGACAAGGGCCTTCCTCAGTATGCAAAAACAATAAATCACCCATAGGTGAAATGTATACATACATTATATTATATGTATGTATACGACATCTCCCAGTTGGCAAAAAGGACCACAAAAGTGTCAGTAAACCAGTTGGCAAAATGGCTACAAATCCGCTATTGCTTGCAGTTACATATACAAAATACAAATACAAAAAGGGGGTATTTGTTTGCAAAATTTCACTTGTTAACAAACCAATACAAATACGTAATATTAAATTACCTATTTAGTTCAATGTGGTGTGACTACAAGGCTAACAATAGTGGTAACCACCACCTTACCAACAAGATTAACAGGTTTTTCTGTTCTTTCCATTCAGCCAACATGTTGTGAATGTAATGTTAGCCATGCCGGTGTTATGTTTGGTGGAACACGGTGTGTTATGTCGCATTAGCTTGATCTGCCAGCAGCTCCAGTCCACTAATATTAGCTGCTTGTCCTGTTAGCTGACACATTAGCAAACTAGCAAGCCAAGAATGCAAATAGATTACTCTCTAATCCTTGTCACCACCAGCAGTTTGCACAGACGAGGAGTCCAACTGATGTTTCAAAGTAAGTTGGATGCCAACATCCAATTTTCAGGGTGTAACAGAAACATAATGTGACAAATTACTGCTCCCAGGGGTCATAAGTAGAGCTGATAAAGTTACTTTTCAAATTACAACAGTTTGTAGGCAAAAGTGCCAGCAATGCAGTGAAGTGAAGAGCAGCAGATTCCTGGCATGGCCTCCTCAACTTTCACATCCCCTCTGAACTTGCAGTCAACCTTTTTTTCCTCCCCTCCTTGTGGCCTGACACTAACTCAATTTTCTTTTAGAAACTATTGATCTTTCCTTCCCTGGTGCAGCTATGAATAAATCACAAGAAAGTGACAGAGAGGCTGCTGTGGCTGGCAGACGCTGAAGAACTGATGGGGAAGGAGGAGGCTCTCCGCTGACTTTCAACCGGCCTGTTTGAAACACAGGGCGCCTGGTCTCCATCACAGCTGCAGTGTTGTACTTTGTTTGTAAAAGCTACACTACATGGCCAAAGGTATGTTGACACCCATGCCCACATACTTTTGTGCACTTTAGGTGTGGGGGTGTTTTTCATGGTACTTTGGACTGGGCCTCTTAGGTAAGGTAAAACTTGATGCTACAGTGTACAATGATATTTTAGACAACATGCTTCCAGCTTTGGGGAAGGCCGTTTCCTATTTTAACATGACAATACAACCATGCACAAAGCCAGGTCCATAAAGAAATTGTTTTCTGAATTTGGCGGGGAAGAAATTGACCTCAACTCCATCGAACATCGTCAAAATTAACTGGAAAGCCAGCTGTGAGTCAGGTCTCTTCGGCCACCATCAGTTCCCAAACTCACTACTGCTCGTGTGGACAAATGGAAACAAATCCCTGCAGCCAGATTCCAAAATCTGGTGAAAAGCCTTTACAAAGAGTGGAGGCTCTTATAGCAGCAGATTAATGTCAGTGGTTTTTAAATGAGATGCTCAACAATCATGTAAATTTTAGGTGTCCACATACTTTGTTTGGGTATACATATAGTTTTGCCATTTGACATACTATATAGTCAATATTCTCTTTTTTGAATCATTAGAAGTTGCTTTTTGACTTGTAATGCAAATGCACTTCAGGTCATATTACCTTATACACAGTACAACCCTTTCTGGTGGTGTAGTTTCCTGTCTTGGAAATAAACTGAATTTGTGTATTTAGCATCTGAGTTTTCATTTTGGCTCCGTCATCAGAGTCAGTGGTGTATTTCATCATCCCCTTCACTCTTTCAGTGAAGTGGATTTACGTTTGTGCTGAGTAAGCACTTCCGCGGCCACACCCCGCCAAATCAAATGTCACACCATCTCTTGGGGTATTAATCACACTCACACACACACACACACACATAAACACACACACAACCAGGCCCAGAAACAGAAAGAAAAAGAGAGGAAAGGTATTCGATAGGAAGTTTGTTATTCTGCAAACATGTATATAATTTTAAACATGCACTCAGACTCTCTCACATACCAGGTTAAGTTTTCATAAGCATGTTGTTTCTTCCCCGTAACAGCAGTATGCCTCTTCCTCTTTGCATTCAAGTACGAGAGAGAGAGAGAGAGTCTGAGTGCATGCCTGTAATTATATATGTTTCTAGACAACACAAACAGATTATTCAGTATAATGAGCAGTACTGCTGGAGTTTCTCCAGCAGTAGGTCAGTCCTTACAAACTCATCCTGTGCAGCTAAACATTGTTCAAACCCAAAGAACTTTGTTTCAAATTGTCATGAGGATTCAAACATTTCCAGACATATCAAATATGTCAGGCTGAATTTGGGGGGAAATGTGTATGAAATGAATATTTCCGTTTGAGTGAATGGTGCAGCCATAAAAAACATGGACTCCTAAACATCATAGCGTCAATGAAGAGCTGGAACAAGCAGATAATATACAGTATATGATACTAAAAGACAGTATGGAACAAGATGATTTTAGAAACCTACAAGATACTTAAGGGGGAAAAAGGTTAAAACTGAATGTTAAGGGGTTTTACTTTTATCCTGACAGATTTAAATTAAAGAACAAGAAAATATAAGAAAGCATTTGTTTTGGTACTTTGCCTTCATGAACCAGTTAATAGTGAAGAGAGACAGAAAAACCTCGGAAAGAATGGGGTGTAAATCCTGCATGAAGTCTTTGGGTGTATCACTGGTATATGGAAGCAAACCGCCTTCCTGTAATTTCAAGCATGACCAATGGAGTGTAACTTGATTGGCTGGATGTTGGTTCGATTTAAGACAGAATCGATTGTTTATCCTTGGTAGGTTTAGTCTGAATTTTTTAACTCGAATTTTTGATTCTGAATTTGTAAGCATTGAGAAATAAGTGAAAACATTTGACATGTTGAATTCAGAGGCAAAAAAAATCTGATACATTAACTTCAATGCAAATAATTCAGTGCTAGAAATGTAATGACTTTTAAATTTCTAAATCTGGTGAGACTGATTTGCTTCCATACTGGTACACCACGGAGTCACCTGAATGCCCCACAATATCTTGAAATCACCACCTCTATAACTTTGATTTACATTTCCTCAGTTGTGTCAACAAAAAGCTGTTTCTTCTTCAAACTGGGGCAGCTAAGGCTTTTAAAAGTGTCACTCTGTGAAAGTGTAATTGGTGGTGCAACACAAATTGCAATCAGACTGATCGCCGTAGATGTAATGTAGTTTTATTGCGCTGTTCATCAACACTACATTTACTGTGTTTGGAGTCTGATTCGTTGATGTGGGCTGCATACAAGTATGCATTTTTATTATTATGACCTTTAGTTTTAAGAGTCCTAGATCTTTCACAGGGGTCTGTCTCTGGGAGCACTGGATATGTACGAGAGGCACGAGGCTGTAGCTGTAAAAGCAGAAAGATGATAAACAAATGACTGATTATTACATGTAGAGTCGAACAACTGAAGTATTTAGGAGAGTCTCTCTGCCAAAGAGACAGATGATTAAAAAGAAACTCAGCAGGCAGGACTGTGTTGCCAAAACAGCACTTTTAATTCAGCCAAACTTACTGTAGCAGCGCCATGAAAAAAATGTTCAGAAATAGACATGACCTTTTACATAATACAAATATGCAGTGGTATTGATGTCTATAATACACATTAAAAGGAGGCCAACATCATAAATAAAAGAAATAGGGCATTATATAAAAAAGGCGTCTGAAAGTTTTAGGAGCAACTGCATGAAGGACATTCACGAGTTATAATTCTTCCAGCAGCAGCCAGTTAAAACAGGATTCACCTTAATCACATTAGCCAGTAGTATGTATCAAAAAACAAAACAAGCATCACATCCACCACATTTGAGAGGATTTTCTGTAACTATGTTCCAGTATTCACTTTAGGGAAAGAAAAAAACAAGCATTGTGGTTTATCAGTAAAAAATACAAGGACAGACATTTCAAATAGAAACAGGAGATTCAAACCAACAGCTGGATTTTAAAATCAATTTCAGTCTGCGTGTGTGTGAGAGGGAAAAGCAAACAGCAGGAGAAAGTTTTACTGTTTGGATTCAGCTTTTCTAATCTGACACATAGAAATGTTTGAGTGGAAACTACTCTGACTTATGGATTTTCTCTCTGTCTGCATCTTCCTGTAATTTCCGTGTGTTCCTACGAGTTAAACACGTGCAATACAATCTTACTGTATCACTCAGAGCCCAGCAGTAGACGCATATGAGACCATGATCTACTACATTTACAACCTTGTTCTGATTATTTTCAGCCCTTGTTTTGATTTTATTAGACAATTAGATTTGACTTTGTTTAATTGGTAGGTGTCATCCAATTACATAACTGACACTTCATTAATTGGCCTGATATTTTGAGATTTGTAAATCAAGTGCTATCTTGGTGGGAAAAAATGTTTTATCAAAGCATTATTTGCTGTCAACAATGCAATAAAAGCTGTTAAAAAGACTATAAGGGGTACTGACTCTACAGTCTTTTTCTTATTAAATATATCACGTTGTTTAACAAATCCAAGAGTATACAGCCATGCTAGCAGCTATTAGAGGCTGTACTGAGCTAAATGCTAACACTAGCATGACAACATGCTCACAATGACGTTAACAAGCTGATGTTCAGCAGATATAATGTTTACTATGTTCACTATCTTATTTTAGTGTGTTAACATGCTAACATTTGCTAATTAGCACTAAGCAACACTAAAGTGCAGCTGAGACCAACCGGCATTGCCATCCCCAAGGCCACGTCGCTAGCGTAGCTAAAAATATTTCATTATACACTGATGGGATGCAAAACCACTATAGAGAAAGACAGAGAGCAATGGACAGCAGGGATCAGAAAAATACACTCAGACAAAAACTAATCTCATCCATCTGCACAGGTCAGATTTCACACAGGAAATGGGTTTCTTTGTCTCTTCATTCCTCATTGATTCATCTTTCTCTTCACCTTCTCTTGTTATTTCCATCACTCCCACTTTTCTCCCTCCTTCACATGACTGAATGGGTGGATGGAACATCAAAAAGTAAGCCGCATTTCTTCCGAAGATATTTATTCCCCGTTATGTAGAAAAACACTCTGGAGAGCAGAAAAGAGAACAAGTTAAATATAAGTTAGCATCTGGTTTATCTCATTGGACACAAAGGCTACACAAGATTTATAATCTTGAGGTTTGGCTATTTTGGTGAATTTGGCAACGTTTAATATATGCCTGAGTTTGACTGAAAATAAAATGCGTAGTTTCGACTGTGAGGGGAAGAAACAAGCCAGTAAATCTGTGTATCCATGCATGATTTCCTTCTAATTCCCATGCATATTACATGGGAATGTTGGTTCACAACACCAACAAAGGAAAACTACGACCACCAATTAATTTTTTTACTATTTTGAATGCAGTGCTGAAAAAAAACTACTTTTAACTACTATTTTATTAGTTTGGTGCTCATTTGGCATACTCACCAGAGCAGATGTCATTGAGTTCATTGATTTCTTCTTGAACTCTGAGGATGAGGAGGTTCTGCACGATTTCCTGCTGCTGCTGCTCAGCCTCCACCCCGAGAAGCTCCAGGTGATGATCCTTTAATCTCAGCAATGCACGGCCTGGAAGACAGGTGTGCATATGTATATGAGTATTTATTTATCATTCACAAATGTATTGAGTGTAAATCAGGAGTACTGAAAACAGTCAAACAAAATCTAATTTAACAAATTCCATCTAAAACACAACCTCTTGACACATTGATCTTCTCATCTAACATTCGTGCCAATAAAGCAAGTTGAATTTAATGCATGAGTTGTACCTGATATAGCGTGTTTAATTATGGCTTTATGGAGCGTGCCCATTTGGGCCGGGTGCTGATCCTGCATCCACTCCAACACTTCTTCCACCGACCACAATGACACTCGCTTTGACAGGCCCATCACCCTGCAACCACATCAGCAACACCCTGAAAGGGCAAAAGCAGAAGAGTTAAGAACACAGAAACATTGTTCTGCGGAGAAAACATCTTAAATATCGTATTAGTTCCAAATGCTTTGCCCTTTTATTGCAATCACTCCAAGTAAGTGCCTTGTAAGCTCTCACTCATCAGTCTAAAGTTGTAAAAGAGTAATTCTGGTTTACTGCAACTTGGATCTTGTTTTTATAGGTTTGGCAAGAAACATGACAGTCAGACAATCAGACTCCCACGTTTGCAAAACTTATTTGAAAGAGAAACATCCATCATAGTTTATAGACCAACTTTCTGATTCAACTTTGACCTACAGTACTTGCGGCACTTATGCGCACACAGTTTTTCTGTGCAATGAATGATGCTCACTCTCTTTTAGTTTTGCCTCCAAATGAAATCGTTTAAAGTGGTAATTTGCTTCCTCAACTCTAAATAAAGGGGTTTTTAGATCAGGGCAAGAAACAGGTTGTAAACAAGCCACAATTTAGCCAGATTTCTTTTAGTGATGTTACTGTGTTTCCAGATCTCCTCACCTCCTTACCTTTGCTAAATACAATGTCTTGATAAATAATAGAATGAATGGCCAAAGTTAAGAAGATAAAACCCAAAAACTGGAATATTCCTTTAATATTTCCAGCAGTACTTCACAGTGATCTCCAGGAGTACCTCATTAAGATAATACCGAGTACTTACTGCAGGTTTTCTACTGCTCATGCTTTTCATTCAAAGTAAAACATAACAACTCATCACTTCTTGTGTGTTCGGCTGCAATTAAGTGTTATTTTTATTATCAATGAATCTGTCAATTATTTCTGCTTGTTTTCTCCCACCAATAGTTCAAAATACAAGTTTATTCAATTTATATTATATAAAACATAGCTGAGCAGGAAATCCTCACATTTTTGGCATATGTTGCTTGATAAATGGCTTAAATGATTATTTTTATTTATATTATAAAACTGTTGGTGATTCATTTTCTGCCAATCGATTAATTGACTAATTGTTTCAGCGTTACTTGTGTGCCAGAAGATTTTCTCCAGGAAATAAGAACAACCAAATGTTCAGAACAGAAAGAAGAAAAGCTTGTTGTAGGTTAGTTCAACAGCATTGTGTTGATAATAAATGTGGAAAAAAAGTGTTACCATGATTAATAAAGTTCACCAGACCAGAATTTGAGCAGAGCGATTCAGGGACTGTGAACGTACAGACGTCGCTCTGCAGCAGCTCATGTGAAGTTTGGCCCCGGGCACATTAGCTGAGCACATTGTTGTCTGCGGTAGACCCTCAAAAGTGAGGAAATGTCATTTTTTCTTGATATTTGACGCTTTGGATTACATTTCCGTCTCATGTGGTGTCACCGTCTTACTCAGCATAAGCCTATTTTCCAGTGATTAATTCAACAACCTCCTGAACATGATGACAAATAGCCGAGCATGGTTGAGGGATTCCTCCGAGCTGAACATAACAGCAAGGTGAAACCAACCAACTCCGACACTCTGAGGTCAAAAAAGTTTTGCTGTTTTCTAAAAAAGTTGCCTCTACGCCTCCGGTTCATTTGGCTTTCCTCCCAGCCATATCCTCTTGGGCTGCACTGCTATAGGGCGAAAACTGCTAAACTGTTGATGTGACCTTTACAGCAGGCCAGTCTAGTTATTGGGTTATAAATACAGGAATGTAATATCCTGTGTTAATTAAGGGGGATGCGTGATTGGCCGGGGCTGTAACGAGGTCCCGGCGGAGTAATTGACATACAGAGAGTGAAGACCTTTACACCGGGACAAAGACACAGAGGAGACTTCCCTAAAGAAAAAGAAAATCTCACTGTTGTCTATAACGTTGGTTTTATGCCTTAGGACAGCATTTCTTAAACAATATGGGCCCCAATGGGTCGTTAAGTGCAGGGAAAGAAAGTGACTGTATATACAGCATGTCTTATTTGCTCTGAACCATTTCATACATTCACACGGCCCACTTACAACTCAACAAAATATCCAGTAACAAGCAGGGTGCGAAACTGGCTTTTTGTACCACTTATTGATTCTCTATTGACTCTCTACTATATGTAACTGCAACTTATTAACTAATATTTACAACTTAAATCAAATGGATGTGTTTAAATATATATTAAACACATTCAGCAGCTGACCCGAAGTGCTTTGAGTGTTATTAATCTCACTGGCATGATGTCTCCTCTTTCACTTGCTGCAACGCTGCCACCTTCTGCCTCTAGTTTGACAGTTTTATTGAGCTTCATGGTAGCTAAAGTTGAAGTGAACTGAAGTGTATTGTAAGTACAATGCAGAGGAGTGGTCACAGAAAGGGAAAGAAAATGTGTAAACAGAAAGCAGTGCATTAATTTCACTGTGGGAGCTTCGTAAGGTTTTTCCTCAAACTCGGAGAAAACACTATATTAGGTGGGTGTTTATTTCTCTCTGAATGTCACGTGAGTTTTCATATCCTGTCATTCCACCAGGACACAGGGGGGGGGGGTCTTGGATTGCAAGTGGAAGGGCATCATGGCCTTCTCCATTGCATTTCCTGTCATTTCTCTTGTGTAGAAATGGGTATAATTTGAATGTCTTCTATACTAGTGTCAATACGATAGGTGCATTTCAATATTAATAACAAAACAGTTTGGGTTTTTTTGATACCATAGTAGAGGAATGTTAAGTTTTTTACAAAAAACCCTATTCATAAAAATAAAAAAAAGATGCCAAACTTCTCAAATGTTAAATGTTTTCTAAACACAAGCAGCCACACAAATTTGCCAAAATAACATAAAGTCTAAAATCGGGAAAATTAAGATTTAAATCAGAAAATGATACAGACACATGGTACCAAAAAGAGTATTAAGGTTCAGAATCCAGCCCTAATATTGTGACATTCATAACGATTTACATCCCATGAGAAAATTGCTGAACATTAACACTTTCATACAAACATAGTGTAACTTTAAGACAGCAGTCATGTCCTGTGGCTCGTCTCTCTTATATCTTGGAAATACAGCGGACCACCACATGAGTTAAAATGGGATTGTTCTCATGTGGTACAATGACCCAAACCAGACCAAACTCCATTGTTCAAGCAGGACACGGACAGGTAAAGTTGCAGGTTTTGGTCATCCTACCATCTTGTGGTGCCTTACAGAATTACCTCATCTCTTGATCAGGCTGTACATTTTTTCCACTGTGGTCTAACTTTCGTAAGACCTGGTAACCAGAGACTTCAGCTTTCTAATCTGCATTTACCATGATGCAATCTGACCTTGGTGCATTCTCTCTCCCATGGTAGGAGGTTTAGGCGCATTCCTGTTCATAACAACTACAAATGAACAACTACAGCTTGATTTTGTTCCTTTTAGCGAATGGCAAAACGTGAGCTCATCAAACGGGTCTTCTGTCTCACTTCATCTAAAACTTTACTGCCTTACAGTCACACTGTGCAATGTTGTGCTTAATTGTGTATTCTGATGTAAGAACTCAAAAGAAACATACAAACTGGTTGTAAATGTTGACATTTTGACTAAATAAGCTATGTTATTGTACAGAGGCAATTGCCGAATTGAAGCCGTTACTCTGAATCGTCTTTTCTGTGTTATAACAGGTGTGTACCTGTTCTGGTAAATTAAGCTTATTTAAAATGTCAAAATTTTGAATATAATTTGGCGTGTTGTACACATCAGAAGCGAGACGGCCCGCCCAGCGGCTTTACAGTAAGCCATCAACAGCTTTAAGTAAAATCAAACATTCATAACAGGCAGTAGGTATCACAACATACTGACATCTTTACAAACTTTATGGAGGTTTTTGTTCAGTGAGAGAGTTGTTCAGAGTTATATTTACCTCCGCCCCGGTCCGTTTCAAGTAGATGAAATATTAATGGCGACCCTTGTCTGTACCTGTTCAGTCCATGGAAGTGTTTTTAGGTAAGTACCATTTCAAGGCTCCGCCCACCACGCAGGCGCGCCCTCATCCTTCCCGCTTCGCAGTTGCTCGGGATGCCTTCCGGTGCTGTCCGACACATTGGCATCTTCATGGTACACGTTCATTAACAAGGGAAAGACTTACACATAGCCTAGTTTTGCTTGTGAGCTGCATACTACTGTATGATATGTTTTAACTGTCTTATTGTTTTTAATATAGGCCTGAAGATCTGAGGTTTGCAGAATCAGTGAGATCTTTTAAATAAATAAAAAACTTTTTATTAATGCTATCACACAGTCTTTATTCCCAACATGTTGTTATCTGTTTTATTAATATTATTATTACAATTGTTTTATCTTATATTATTGTTGGGTATGCCATTCTATCTTATTTTTGTATTCTTTTAATTTTATTTGCCTCATTGCAGTCCTGAAATGTTTTAATTCTTGTTCAACCATGTAAAGCATATTAATTATTATTATTATTGTTGTTGTTGTTGTTGTTATGTACCAAGATAATACTGGGTGGATTATCCTGGTGAAATGAAGTAAACTGAATTAAAATATTTGAATTGAGCCCAGTTTGCTCTTGAACATTTACAATTTAAATACACACACACACACACACAAATTACTTTTGTTTTAACCTATGGTACTGGAATATGTGTAATGTGGTCGCGTTTACAACTTCTTGAGTTGATTGCTGAGCTTACGAGGGGTCCATGAAGGCACCATCTCATTAGGCGAATAAGTAAAGGCCAGACACCGATTTTTTTTTTCCTCCCCTTGTTAATTTTGTATCCAGCTCAAGCCTGCTATCACCTGTTTCTGTGTTAATGGTTTTAAAACAATATAATCTAGTATAAACAAGTCCAGTAATTTACCATCTACATCCAACAGAGGGCGCATGCGTACAGCAGGTGGAGCTAACTTTCTTAACCTCACTCTCTCCACAGCTGCTCGGCAGGCAGAGCGAACTTCAGCTGCAGGTTTGTGATGGTCACATGACAATGTTGTGGGTATATTACTCCAAATGTCTGAGCTTGTTCTCTTTTACAGAGCTGCTGACTGTCTCTGAGAGAGAAAGCGAGTGCATGGTGCTGCACTTCACTCTGCTCTGCCCGTTTAGTTTAATGCAGTGTTGAATGACAGCTGACAGACTGAACGGAGAAAGCCTGGAGTTACAGCGTCAAGACGCAACTTTTTGAGGGGAATTATGAGAAACGTGGAGCTGTGATTTTTATTTCCTGTTGACAGCTGACAAGGTGAGAGAGGAAGACTTTATTTTATCTCAGTTTGCTGTTTTATGTCGTATTGGCTTAACATAATCTGACAAAGTGTGTCAACTTTGCTCAAATGCTTAAATCCTCTTTTGATTGTGCTGTGGCTGCACCTGTTTTAAACCTCAGTGGACTGTGTGACACCTGTCATTCCTTTTTAACACGATATTATGTAAAATATATACTGTGGAGCCCTTTTATTCAAAAAGTCTTTGCACATGAGAAAATTCTGTGGTAAATAATATGTTATATAGGGACTTGGCAAAAGCTTACTTTGTGAGTAGTGATTAATGCCCTTTTGTGTTGAGTGTTAACAGGTTAATAACGTTTGTTGAAAAAGGCTGCAGCTCTCTAAAATCACCACATGATTTACTGTTGAGTTCACTGTGGGCCACACTTTGACCCTTTTAAGGTGGCAAACTTGCTGACATCTGTAAAATATTTATTGCAATTAGACTGAATTGCAACAGTTACAAAGCTGATTTACTACGTGTTACTTATTAGAGCAGTATGCTGCAGTACAACAGGACAGGAAATGCACGTTTAATGGAACTCATCTGCAGAAAATTGTTGTTTTGTGTTTCAGCAGTCATGGGTGAAGTATCTCTGCCTTTTAATGAACCGAGAAAAATGGGTTAATGTTGCACATGGATGACTGAGCAATGGGATGTTTAGAGAGCAATTGTGGAGCAACTAAGCTCCCTCCTCCTAATATATTAAGGAAACAATTACATAATTGCACATCAGACATGCACTGACTTTCAAAATTGTTTTAAATGCAAGTGTGTTGTAGCTGCTTGCTCTGTTAAATCATTTAATACGTCCAAATCTTAATGCTTATATATTTTAAATAACTGGTTTGCCAGAGACCACACACTCTGTTTCCCTCTGTGGCGGGCAGTAACTAAGTACATTTACTCAAGTACTGTACTTTACTTAAGTATTTCCATTTTATGCATCTTTAAACTTCCACTCCACTACATTTCTATGAAAATAATTTTACCTTTTACTTCGCTACAGTTTTGTGATGCTGAGTGTTTTTAAATAATAATTAAAATGCCTTTATTGTCATGGCATGGTCATGTTAGACCTTAAAACAAGACAAGAAGACACAAGAACTAACTTCCTCATCCTCCAATCAAGTAGACATTTACAGTATTTCCTTGCTGTAATGGATATACAGAAAAAAAATTCTGGTAATGGCTGAAAAAACACTTGCTGCCTTTGTCAATTTGTAAATTTACGTAATGTTGGAAATCAAGTGTGCATGTACATTAAAGCAGAAATCATTGATTATTTGGCCACTTGGGGGCAGTGGAACAAGCTGCAACGAGTTAGCAAACAGTTGCCTATTTACACATCCAGCAACATTAGCATTCATTTGGAATTGTTATATAAAAATATGAATTAGTGCAGCTTTTTTCCTATTTATTTGGACTGGATTGTCCTTAACAACGTGAAAACCTGCTAATATTTTCAACTGTGGAGGTCCAGGACATACGAGTGAACAAAATAATACTAACACCTGACAATATTTGACTGTCAAATTGTTCATGAGATGCAAGGCTGCACCGCCATTCGTGCAGCTTTGTTTGCTTCTTGGCTTGTTGTCACGCTGCATCTTGAACTGTTTGTAGTGATTGGATGAAGCGCCAAGAAGGAAAGCCTCCAGTCATCTGAGGGAGGAAGGAAGTGAAAACCCACTTTCCGTACGGTTTCAGTCACATTGAATCTCCAGATTTAATCTCTGTCAGCTGTTCATCAGTGTTGAACAGCTGATATTGTGCATTAAAGGAAGTGGTTTCAAGGCCTTTTGTCACTTATGGTCAGTGTTGCTGTAATGTGCTGGTGTTTAGGGAAGTTTGGCCCTTTAAATATTCACCTGTGCAACAAACGTCCTTCATGAGGTTTTCTTACTTTGATATTTTTCTAAATTTCATGTGGTGTTCCCATTATTTTGTCCACAGTTGCAGAGACAGAGAGCGCAGACAGTCTGGTGACTCTTTGCTTTCCCACCATCCTCTGTTGGCACTGACTAACAAGAGACCAACTGAGTGTGTGATAAACTCTTATATTCCGCCAAACTCAGTGTAATTAGAAGATAACTCACCTCACGCACTCACCCACACACACACACACACACACACAAACACACACTCTGTAGACACAGTCTCACGCACAAACACGTATGCAGGGGTACTGAGAGTTTAGGGGAATCTCCTAGCAGCCCTAATGGTTCCTGCCTAGCTTCAATCTAAATGTCAACCTGACCCCTCCATCCCCTCCGTAATGAGAAAGTCCAGACTGAGCGCTTTTTAACGACTTTGTCAAACACTCGAAGATCTGCCTCCGGGGCAACACCTGCCGACTCCTGACTGCAGCAGATTTAATTTGATCCCTCAGAGATGTCTATGTCTGACACAACCTCTCTGTCATGAGTCTTGTCTGTTTGTTCTGTGTTCCCTTTCACTTTATTCATATGCCGGCCATATTTGGTTTACATCATGTGTAGCGTGGGAAACTACAAACCCAAACTGGAAGAGCAAACGTGCTCAGCTCAGAGTAAACAGTCACAGTATGGCTGCGAGTTAACGTGACTTTACGAACTTAACCTGCCTAAAAAGAACTGAAGGTTGTTCATATAGGGAGCAGCTGATTGCGATTCATTATGAGGTAAAGTCTTGACAAATACAATGTGAAATTCAGTGTGCTTATTATGCTTGTTATGCCATTGTAGCTGCACCTGCTGGAGGACATTGTCAACCGTGTGTTAAAGATGGAATTACTTCTCGTGATGTTAAGTGGCTTCTGAGACATGTTCCTCTCTCAGAAGGAAATGTTTTCATTAGATTCATGTGCCCATTTGGCCAGTGGTTTTAAAAAGGAGGTCATGTTTGAATCCTGCCATAACCATATCTGTCACCTCTCATAATTCATGTGGTTAAATACTTACTTAAATACATCACAGCTGCTTAAGATACATTTATGATTCTGGAGCTACTTTCAAAGTAGTAGTCAAATGGAAGCAAACTGTGGGGAATTATTTCATGGTTACACTTTTATAAATGATGTCCCAGGAGACTGACACATTCTCATATCTAGCTGAAATGAGACTTGAGATATTTACACTCTTATTCTTGCCAAATTCTTGCTGTACGAATTTGGATCTTGTTCCAAAGTGAGGGTATGGGGGAGTAGGAGATTAACTGGAAGATTTGTACCATGTCCGCAGTGATTTGGATGTTATACTGTACTGTTTATGGAAGGGGATTTATCAGCAGATCTATGTTGTAATGCTACGTTGGAACATAGAAATCTAAACAAACATGGATGCCTCACATCCTGAAAACTCCAGAATCCAGAATTCAAGGTAATTAAATCCAAATTCAATGGATATAGGTTATATTGTCAATGCACAGTATTTTTAACCCTTACGTGACCAACTCTGCAATCACACAACCGTCTTGAGTTACTTGACGATGTGACAATCGCAAAACATGAGAACTCTAGCATCCTTCTCATATGATGTGATCGCAGCATAATCCTCAACTATGGTGCAGGAAATCTACTCTCACTTTGATGGACAGGATGAGGAGCTCGTAGCCAATGTTAATTTGTGTTGAAAGGACCCAGTTAAGGTTTTTTCAGGCATCTGATCAGAACACGCTGGCCTGGGAACACCTCAGGATCGAGGACGTGGCTATGGAGAGGGACATGTGGACTATTTTGCTTATTCTGCTGCCACTGCAACCCGGATAAGCAGTGGAAAACGGCTATGTGAATGGATGAATGCATCATTTTAGCCTATTATCTTTTAGCTCTATATTTGTTGAGTAACCATTTCCATTTGGGCTCAC
This sequence comes from Maccullochella peelii, assembly GCA_002120245.1. Classification (NCBI taxonomy): domain Eukaryota; kingdom Metazoa; phylum Chordata; class Actinopteri; order Centrarchiformes; family Percichthyidae; genus Maccullochella; species Maccullochella peelii. The sequence goes on along the minus strand of LKNJ01001876.1, from coordinate 76,621 downwards.
GTTCATACACTGCGCCATGTTTTGGAAAAATTGGCAGAGCAGTTACAGTTTGTCTAAGTTAGATATGAGCACTTTAATATTGTATGACTTGGCTAATAATGCAGCAGCCACTTCCACACACGCTCCTCATGGCTAGTTGATATGAAAGGTGAATCAGTTCTTTCTTGCCCCATGACTGACCTTTCCACAAAGGTTTATGCACGTTCATTCGTAGCTTTTTTTTTTAAAAAAAAACATGCTGCTAAAAGGCAAACAGACTGATGGACTGGGGCAAAATCACAACCCCTGTCCAAGAGGAAACAAATCACAAAACACTGGTCTAGAGACAGCCACAATCCTCACACCACAAGGATTTCCTTCTGTTAGTTTAGCTTGGACCTGTGTGTGTGTGTCTGACTATATGATGGCCTGTAAAGTGCAACAGAGACAGTCAGCTCTCACAACTGGTTCACCAGATTCACAGCACTAGAGGGCACCAAGGGAAACAAACACACACATTTGAACTTCTATATCTGTAAGGACCCTCACTGATGACATACATTTCATAACCCTAAACCTCACTACAGAGTTCACACACCAGAATTCTGAATTTTGAACACCGTCGTGAAATTTTTCATATATCATAGATTCTCCAAATCTCTGCACATTGAACACCATTCTTCCAAAAGATGAATTGAGTTGAGATCTGGTTATTGTCATGTGATTCCCATCATTTTCATATTCATCAAACAATTCAGTGACCCCGTCATGAACTGTGGGTCGGGGCATTGCCGTCCTTGAAGAGACTGTTCCCATCAGGATTGAAACATTTTATTATAGGATAACGGTGACTTTAGATAACTTTGTATTGACACTTTGCAGTGACTCTTGCCTCTAACGAGACAAGCGGACCCAAACCATGCAAGGAAATTGTCTTCTACCTGTATGAAGGCATCTACGTTTGTTTTTCCAGTCACCTGTGCCTCTGTGATCCTAGATCTTGTAATGTATGACAATTTCAGTGGATCATACTGTGTGTATCTTTTCTCTTCAGTCAGGAGGAGATGGAGAACAAGGCCATGTATCTGAGTACATATGAAGAGAGGGAGAACGGCTCCATGTATGAAGAGGCCTACGATGGACGCAACCTGTCCAAACTCAACCTGTGTGATGAAGGTAAGGAGGAGAGTTGACACTTGGAGAGTTTGACAGTAGGAAGCTGAAAACTCTCAGCTGAACGTAAGGCTTGTTGTTTTCCTTTTTTAGAGATTTTCACCCAAAATATTGGTTTGGGGTTTTTTTTCCAAAGGAGCAGATTGGTTTAAACCGATTTTTCCCCGAATTTAAGTCCACATGCACTCAAAATATGTCCTGCTGCAATGAGAAGCTGACCGCGGTGGTTTATGTTTAATGACAAGGACAGCTCTGAATACTTTCTGGTAATAGAAGCAGGAGAGAAACTACAGACTTGTTGCATTGCAAACGGAAATTTAAAAACCCAAATTTCTCTTTGATACTGATGGTTTATTGTTTCGTTTTCATTTCACCTTCAGTATTTTTTCCCAGAATCCCACATTATTCTATGGAAAATCTTAAAAATATGAAAAAAAGTATTGAATGGGATTTTCAGAAAGGGACTTTCTACAGAACCATTTCTGCGTACACACACACACACACACACACACACTAATAACCAATACTGACTCAGTCAAGTACACTAACACACACACCAGAAGAGGCAATGCTGTCATCGCTTGGCATCTACTCTCCTCTCGCTATGGTTATCTATGAAAGCCAGGAATGTCCAGGAGCAACATCTGTGTGTGTGTGTGTGTGTGTGTGTGTGTGTGTGTGTGTGTGTGTGTGTGTGTGTGTGTGTACAGGTGCAGCTGCAACAAATCCACAGTTGACCCTCTGGTGTTCTCAGGTTTCGACCCAGGGCTCGGCGAGTTTGGTGGGAAAGTCTTAAGTGAACATTAACTGGAGAATTTGTTGACATTTTAATGGAAAGTGGACAATGGCCTCACACATCAGAAAGACTCTCCTCATCCAACTTTTCTAATTCTAGAACATTTTCACACCTCGTTCAATTAGAGAATATATTGCCAACCATGGCACAGTTTGTTTTATTATTGGGGTGTAGTAGGAAAGAGTTAAACAAGGCAGTCGGGAGATTTCTATGAGAGTGTGATCCAACTGTGAGTCACACAACTACAGGGACAGTGTGCATTATGAGTTAAACACTCAAATTATGGGTAAACAACAGGGTTTATCCAGGAAGAAAAATCCGGGTTCATGGGATAAATGTGGTCTTAATGTTGTGAACTCTGGCATGAGGTGTTATCCAGCCTCTCCACCATGGTCTCGCTTGTGTATAGTAATTATAACAGCACATTACAATTAATTTGACAATAATATGTTGATGTTTAAATATACACACATACATTAACGCCTTTTTTAAAGCATTTTCTGTTGTTTTGTTTGGGAAACAGTGAGCTGTGCTCACACATGTAATGTCACCTGCCAATTCCAGAATCAGTGCCTGACTTCTATGGAATATGTGGCACTTTCCAAGCACCATGTGTATTTGATTTGGAAAGTTAAACTAAAAGGAACAATGCCCTGTCCTTGTAAATTCACTAATTTCCCCAAAACAACCATATACATAGACAGTGCCAGTAACTGACTCATATTGGCCCTGCTGGAACTAAACAGACTCGGGATATGTGTCAAAATGTATTGTTGCACCTCCAAGTTTACTAATAAAATAAGCCTCCAAGTTTGCTAATCCCCGTCTAATCTTCTTATTAAATTCACTGTCTCTTTGTCTAAACAGTACAGTATGTTCACAACACCATCACCAGACAGATATGAGTCAGAGGGAACATTCAGCAGTGCTGCAATAATGTAGTTTCCAAACGTGTTTAAAATTACTTGATGAATGAATATTGACTCTTCTGTCTCTCATTTGGAAAAGCTCCATAGCGGCACTGAACATTGTTGTTTTATTTTCACCAGGGTGCATTTTCGCTGTGCATTTTTCAAAAAATCAAAGACATGTAAGCATTAGTTGGATTTTATACACAGTATGACATAACACACAAAGCTGTATTAATGTACAGTACAACAAAACCCTCAAGAAATGGGAAAGAGATTTTAGTGGACAAACAATTAGTAAAATAACAAATTAGCAGATCAACAGAAAATTGACTAATTTTGATAATGGATTGGATAATGGATGGCTCATTTAAGTCATTTATTAAGTAAAAATGACAAATATATCTCTAATTCCAGATGCTCAAATGTGAGAATTTGCAGCTATCTGTTTTATATCATTGTAAACAGAATGCTTTTGGGTTTTAGACTATTGCTTGGTTAAAACAAGCAATTTGAAGACGTCACCTTGGGCTTTTGGACATTGTGATGGTAAACGTAAATCAACTGATTTAAAATAACAACCAATACAATAATGCACAAAAAAAATATTGTTAAAGGAATTGTCTAAATTTTGGGAAATATACCTTTACACTTTCTTTAGAGTTAGGTGAGAAGATCGATACCATTTTCATGTCTGTGCATTAAGTATGAAGCTGGAGCAAGGAGGCAATTAGCCTAGCTTAGCATAAAGACTGGAAACGGGGAAACAGCTAGCCTGGCTGTCCAAAGTTCAAAAATACGCCCGTCAGCACCTCTAAAGTGTTTGGTTAATCTGAACAAGAACAGTAAAACGGCCATTGAGGCTATGGCTACGTTCTATTTCTTGGCAAAAAACAATCACAATGTCCACTTCCAGTCTTTATGCTAAGCGAATCTCTAGCTCCATACTTAAGGCACAGCCATGAGAGTGGTATTGAATCGATATTCTCATCTAACTCTTGGAACAACAGCAAACAAGCGTATTTCCCAAAATGTTGAACTGTTTAAAGTCCTAAAACTGAGGCCAGAGAAAGAAACCTCAGAAGACAGAAAACTATGTGATAATTTCGCCCTTAAGCTCCAGACTCCTGGTTTTATTTTCCTGTCTGTTTTTTAGAAGGTGTTTTGTACAATGTGTGGTTGTTTTGTCTTTTCCTTTAAAATGTGTGTTTTGACGTTCAGCATGAGTTGAATTTAAGAGGCGGAGTGCAATTTCTGTTTCTATACATTCCATCTGAGACAGCTGTGTTTGTCTTACGCTGGAGGAGTGTGTGTTCTTCATAATAGAGGGGAAGTGTGTGTGTGTGTGTGTGTGTGTTTGTGTGTGTGCATCAGTAACAGTCCACCAGTGTCCACTGACAAATTGTCATTGTCCAAAATGAAACCATGCTGTTGGGAGGCCACGCTACAAAATCAGTGTTTCCATTTAAAAGTCAGACTCAAGCCAACATCATGACTGTTCACAAGAATCTCACGTGGCCACAGTGATTTCCCAGAGACACCTGTCTGTTCATTTTTGCATCCTCTCCTGGGCCTCTTTCCTAAACTTAAGAAGATATTTAATTTTAGTCCAGCTTTTCTTCTATCCATCCAGTTCATCTCAACTCTGGTGTATGTAGGGTTAACTTTAGCTTCAGTCTTTTTTGCATCAGTTAGCATTATATTCATATAATAAAGACCCTTTTGCAGGGCTCTAATTTCGGGCAAATCCACTGGAAACATTAAAACGTCAACCAGAAACTGTGTGTATAGCCAATTCTTGAAATGAATTGTAATTAGCTAGCTAGCAACAGTTGACAAAGTCTACCAGCCACAGCCTTGTGAATCTTCTCCTTGTGATGTTGTTCCCAAAAATGCTGAGAATTTCAAGTGACAAATCTGCCATTGTTGTCGTTATAAACTGCCTACATATCAAGCTACAGTAGAGCACAAAGCTTGACAGACGTAGCAACAGCTGCAAAGGGGAGTGGCGCTTTGCAAACTGTCATTTCAGAGAGACAGTCATTTATATTTATATAAATTACTCTTTATATTGTCTTTCTTGTAGCTCCTGTTGCCCATATGTGCTGATGTCTGAAAACATTTTAAAAGCATTATCGCATTCCTATTCCAATGACTGATGAAGGATGTGACTCCAGAACAACCTTCGAAAAATCTCTTCATCCTCTTGACCTGAAGGGAATGTTCCCTCAACATCAACAGCTTAATCCCTGCATCACACACACCCACACCCACACCCACACACACACACAACCAAGGAAAAACACTTCCATCATACATAAACAGCGCTGTGTCGGTTTTAAGACTAATTCTGCAACATCTGTTTGACCCTGAGAGGAGTGTTAAGTGGTGACATGAATTATAGCAATAGCTCCTCAGTGAGTGTGTGCGTGAGTCCACTTTTGTGATTTATGTTATATGAATGTATTTGTGCAAATACACACGTGTGTGTGTGGCATGATGTATATCATTGGATTTCAGACAATAATGTATAAACTATTGCCAAATGCATACATCATTTCCCATCTAATTTGTATTTGTTATAATGCAAGTAAGACCGTTTTAAACCAAGAAATGTGTTTAATATTGCTGCTTGCTCACTTGTCATCCAGTGTACGTTCTGTACAGTATGCTATGAGGTAAATAACATGATTGCGTGCGCTCCAGTCATTAAGTGTGTGATGCATGATCTTGCTTTTGTGTTCATACAGTATGTCATTGTACCAGTAAATGTCAGCCACCAATTAACAAGCTTTCAGAGGAATGGTTTTATTTAGTAGAAGGCAAAAGATCAAGCAAAAGTTCAAACAACATTAATAATCACTGTAGTTTCTAAAGGCCAAATTCCCATTGCTGTTTTATTCATAAGAAAACCTGGCATATTGTATCTATCTGGACTTTTCTCCTGTTTCCAGTCCTTATTTTTATTTTCGTCTCGGTCAGGTTCTGGTAAGCGTCGTAGGAAGCAGGATCAGTGCTGCAGTCACCTGAACTCCCTCTCAGCCATCAAGTACGCCATCGTCTCCCTCTACATCCTGGTTCTTCTCACCATCTTCGGACTCTGCCTGGCAGGTAGGATGAGTGGATTTAATCATGTTGTTATTTGGGTACTGTAGGTACGTACCAGATCACTTCCATTAGCTGTGTGTCTTTGACAATCGTAAAACACTTTTTTGATCCCCATTGGGAATTTTGGTGGTTGGGGAGCACTGAAAATACAACTAATTATTTTACCACTTTTAGGATGCTTTTAGCGGCCAACTAACATTTTAACAATGGACAGATGTTTCATTCATAGCTTCTACTTGCAAGTATCTTATTGGAATCGGTTAAAAACAGTTTCTGTTTATTTTGAAAACACTGTCAATATTACATATTATGAAAAGTTTCTGTTCACATTTGTTGATGATTTTTACCTTCTTCTGCATATTGCTTTCCATTAAATGCTTGCTGGTAATGAAAACTATGAATTAAACTCCACTATGTATGTATATATATATTGAGGGTGTACGTAATAATAGAATTAAAGAAAACTGAGACAAAAAAATATACTTCATAAAATTATAGGAGGTGTGAGATAATAAAAACATCTTTAAGATATCAGAACACAACAGAAAGTGTACAGAAAGTGTCTATGCAGAAAGCACTGGTTGTAGTGCTCACATGACTTTCCTTCATCACTAGTTTGTCCAGCCTCAGTCAGGGAGAAAAAGAAAGGAGTTAAAGATGGAAGGAAAGAAGACAATAAGAAAAAGACATGTAGTTTACTGTACTGTACACATTTAGAAAGAGAGCGTATTGTCCATCTTTTGTTCTCAGAGCTCTGTTATGCAGATGACATCTGCCATCCCTCAAGGTTGAACTGTAATGAAGGGCACACACATATCCACTTAGTCTATGGTAACACTCTGGGATGTGGTCTGAAACCTTACTCCCCTCTTAAACTGTCTGTCCTCGTTTAGCATTGAGAACACACACACACAATGAATAAACAATCATTTGAAGCATAATCTAAACTCCAGTAATGTAAAGTCCTGCTGGAGATTTTATTGACTTTATTCACTTGATAATTTTACTGCTATATCTGTTTGTAATATAATGTTTCAATGCCAAAAGTAGCACAGAGCTCGGTATCTGTTTAATGCAGCTTCGCTCTGTCCATGGAGATTTTTCTAATCTAAATCGTGAAATCAGTCCAGTGCACGATTGACCTCTGTGCTTCCTGCTGCTAACGCAGAGCTACATGTGTGACAGGTTTAAACTTGACTCCCACATGTGAAGTAACGTATGTCACAGAATTTTGGAAGCGTGACAAGCTTGACCTTTTGTACAGCTACATAAAAGACAGAGAAGAGATAAAGCGTGACGGTGGCTGGCTCCTTTTGAGCGGCATGGTTCCCATACTAACCTTATGCATGGCTGCAGGAGTGCCAGGTTTCAATCTGCGGAGAATTTCATTATACAGACGTGTTTTACATGAGGGTTTCCCAGGGTGATGAAAAAACAGCACCACTTTTAGCCTGATTCATGAGTTGGCATCACAACTGATTTTGTAGGAGATCAAGGCCATGATAATTTGGTTTGTGCAGTCTGTGAGGGTTCAGCTTTCAGCCACTGCCAGAAACGTACAGAAAGTGGGGTTTAGTGCTTAATGATACCTGATTTGCTGATTGGATTTTGCATTTTTAGCATGCCACTTAGAGGCATTTAGGCCCAATTTTATGCATTTTGGGTTAAACGTGTTACTATAATAGCAAGTCCTTGACTCTTCTCCAGTGGCATCTCGGTCATTATAAGTTAAATCATGGCCCTCTGTTGTTTCCACCAAGACACACACTCACAGTTCAGGCCAAACACTCCACTGTGTCAGTAATGTCATGATTTGCCTTTTGGTACCTTTACTGTTAGCAAACTGAATCAGTGTGTCTTTATGCAATAGTTTGACGAAATACTTCTAGGTTGATGCAGATGTAAAAGTATATGCATTCCATACTGGTGCTGTCTTATGTCACGCTGGCCCAACCCAACATGGAAGGTCTGTTGGGCGTCAGGAACCAAAATGAACAAAAAAGGTTTAGTGTGACGTGTGAAGTTAAGCTTGAAGCCTGATTATTCTTGACCTTGGGACAGAAGTTGACAACAAGACCATCTCAATTAAAAGTCCACTTACACACTTGTTTTGGAGCTTTTCACCATATCACGCCATCCTCATACTATCTCTAAGCTAGTCTTCTTGTTTTGAATCATGACCTCGTGTTCAGGCTAGCTGCAGTTTCAAGTTGGACAAGCAGAGTGACAACTAAGGTGAAAACTATTGAGTTCCATCATATTTAAGGCTTGAGACTTGAGACAAAAAGTTTCTAGTGCCTTGCTCAGGGACCAATAATGTACCACTGGTACATTATGTAATAAAGGAGGGAGAGTAGTCATTCACTTACCCACCAACACATTTCCCTAGCTGTAAAAAACCCAGTCAAACAACATTTAATAACTTCCACAGCAAGATTTGGAGGCACCAATAATATGTCAACATCACATGTCTCAGTGATTGGCACAAAATAAGTGAAACAGTAATGTGGAAATTTGGACTTGTGAGTTATGGAAATTAGCATTAGCTGTTATTTCATATCACTCTGTGACACAGTGGCGTAATAAATTCCAGCATCTTCAGAGCTTACACCGCTGCAGTTCCTCCTCCTCGTCCTCCTCCTGGTTCATTTGGAAAAACCCTGGCGTGACCCCACAGTATTGTCCTGGCCAATTCACTCACTGTGTGTGTGTGTGTGTGTGTGTGTGTGTGTGTGTGTGAGTGAGAGAAAGCTTTGGAGGTGTGTCAGACTTTATGGCTGTTACCTTCTGCGAACCCTGCTGTGGCCTCCTTGTAAATGTCAACTCTGTTATTAGAGGAGAGCACGACAAAGAGAGGCTGATAGAGACAGAGGGAGAAGGAAAGAAGTTGGAAGGGTAGAAAAATTAAAGAAGATAGAGGTAGAAAGAGATGTGACAGACCCAGAAACAGGTTTAAGAGCTGTCTGGCTTCAGACCAGCAGGATCCTGGAGGAATCCACTGCTCTCACTAATCCTAATTTCATTTCAAGACCTCCTCTCCCCCAAGCTACCCACTCATGCCGTAACCACACGGCTGATGCCATTAAATGGATGTGCGTGTGTGTGTGTGTGTGTGTGCGTGTGTGTGTGTGTGTGTGTGTATTCCCAGGCACAGAGATGTAGTTAAGAGTTTGGAACCGCTTCGTTGTCACAGAGGTATTTGGTTATTTAAGGCTTTCAGATGAGGTTGTTTTAGAAAAGCAATCAAACCGGGCTTTTCAACCGGCCTCTCTTTAAATTAAATGCCGGCCATCCAAAAAGCTAAGTGGCTCCAGCGGACTGCAGGGGAGGCCCCTTCGCCTCATGCACAACACACATTCATGTGACGTGAGTGCGCGTACAACCACACTCACAATGCCTGCCAGTTTTCCGATGCAAACACAGATTCAGCTCTGTGTTATCCACATTTGCTTTTTGTTTGAATTCTCACTTGACTTTGACTTTTTGTTTTTTCCAGCTCTTACGTTGCCTCCTTGGCCTTCTCCCAACCTCATGGCTCGGCCAGCGTCTCATTCAAACACGTCCGTATTTCATTGCTAGCAGTCAGGGTCATGGAGCCTCATCTTTAGCTTAAAACATCTGCATTTATGGCATGACAAGTATAACATAGTATTTTCTGTGTCAGCGCTTCTGATCCTAAACAGGGGGTGATAAACAGAAACAGAGACGGATAAAACCAAAATGACAAAGCATGAAAGAACCACATGAATGCTGCTCCATTCACCATGAGGTTAAGAGCTGCTTTATCAGTCCATTACTTCTACATGCTTATCTCCATGCAGATAGGACAGAGCTCTAACAGCTCTGATCAGGAGACTCGATGGCAGAAGAGAGACTGGTCAATTTCCGGTTTACATGTTCAATTCCCATGATAGTCAGTATCTAAGCCTGCTGAAATGTCCTTGAGCCAGAACCCAAGCTTTTCTCATCTCCGAGGCGCCTGCTGGAGAAACTTTTGTCTTTGTAGGCGCTTGTTTTGGCTGGCAAAGCTCAAGAGGAGGGCCATTACTTAGACATGTAGACATGTTTTGTCTTTTTAGCATTAAACCGCACACTGTGCACGTTGGCCGGCCCAAATGGTGGCATGATGTAACTTTTGAAGACTTTACTTTAAAATACTAATTATTTTAAATTTCCCTTTTCCATATGGGGGTGTGAATCCATGAGGACACAATGATACTGATTCCTTCAATTCTTTATGCTCAAATTAGCTTTATTCTACAGTATCTGGCTGTCCTCTTGGTTGCAGTTGATTGGTTCATATCACATGTGATGAGCTTTTCTCAACTTTTCTAAAAGAAACCAGATGCAGAGTTTTGTCTAAAGCTGCTGCTTTTCTTTTGTCTCTGCATTAACGTTAAAGCCAAAAGAATCAGCAGCAGAATAAAGTGCAAACCCCATTTTAGGAAGTTACTAAGCTCTTTCAGATGTTTTTCTCTTAGTACATCCAAAGTATTACAACAAATTAGTTTGCAGATAAGACACTGTAAAACATTACTGCATATACAGGACAAGAAGAGTAGGTGAGAGAAATGTTGGACTGAGCTATGTTTTGGGGGTTTTTATATATAACCTGTACAAAAATAGACGTTAAACAAATTCAGTAACAATCAAGGGCCTATTTCGTATATTAATGAACTTGTGCAGTGCATCAGTAATCTGTGTTAGTCCTGCAAAGTAAACAAAGATGCAAAGTGTGGTGGAAATTTTGATTTCCCTGGTGGAGAAGTGCACAAATAAAATGATGATTCACAATCTATTTCAGCTGAAAGGACAGAGATCAAACACCGAGCTGTGTACGATGAGTCTGACCCCGAAGTGCAGAAACACATATTTATAATAGCATGAAAACAACCACGCAAGGGAGACACAATACTGTCGGACCTTGGCCTAAGCATCTGTGCCTCATGCTAACAAACATCATCCAACGATCAATACAAGACGGACTGTTCTCCTATTGCCCCTTGAAGGACACAGGGCAGACTGTTGTTCAGAAACCAAATCTACCCAAAACACCAGTGTGTTTATGTCAGATGAAACTATCACACAGGATAATACCAAAATACCATACAACGCAAGACACTACATAACACTCATATTGATAATGATACATTTTGCTCTTACACAAAGGAAGATCAACTTCAAATGTTTTAGCAGGTTAAAGGTTAAAAACATATTTTATATAGCAGGCTGGTGAACATAGTGGAGCACTTAACGGCTAAAGAGACAGATATTTACCTCAGGACTTGGTGGAGACCAAAGCAGAGCTAACAGCAGAGTGAATATTAGACTTGCATTCTTCAGATAGACAGAAACACAACACCAAATGAATGCTAACGTTGCTCTGTGTCTGCTGGATGTGTACATAAGGAACTGTTTGCTAGGAAGTTCACCATATCAACTTTAAAGGGGGGTGATATGTCAGTATTGTGTTTGCAGCTCGTTTCTGCTGAGAACTTCCTGTGATCGTTATGTGTAAAGTTAGATATTTTGATTTTCTCTTGTGGTTTTGCTGTTAGATTTCGCATTTGAAGCCTCAATTGTTGTCACAGTCACAGTCATACACGCGAAAAGCAAAGGTTACATATGAGCTTAGTTATATGCTACATTGCTCTTCACTGTCCTTACATGCATGTTGACCCATGCCAAAGGCACATGCACCCTAAACAACAGTTGGTTGTTCTGCCTTGTAGCAGAGCAGAACAGTTCTCTAGCATTGTGCTCATAGGGATCTAAATAGAGGATCTTTATGTGCATTTAAAGACATTTCTAGAGTCGATGAAATATTCCAGATCAGGACAATTAAAAGAACCGCACTAGATTATTTCCTCATATTTCTTAGCCTTTATATTTTGAACAAGCCCCAGCTATAGATCCCTTGAAAACCCTGTTTTTTCTCTGTGGAGGCTGGAGATGTTTTTGGTTTCATTTTGGCCAGACATTACTACAAATACCTTGTGCTACATCTGGAGCCAGTTTTCGGAATAACAGGTTGTGTAAAACACCCAACAAACACATCTAATAGCCAGAGACTCGCCCATATATGGCCTTGCAGACAGAGCTTAGACTGCCTGGGTGTTCAGGACAGGAGGTTTTATCAGGATTTAGACATTTTAACATTTTAAATCTGTGTTTATGAGCTGGATGGAGCTGGATCTAGTGGTCTATTAGGCTACCACCTATCATCATAGGCACAATCATGCAAAATATGGAACAACTGGTGTGGTTTGGTCCTGATAGTAAAATTAGTCCAGTGATTTACATCTACCTGCCATTTATACAGTATATCAAGAGTCGAGTTTTTACAGACACCTGTAGTATTTTACAGGTATGATTGAGGACATGAGCCAGTTATGTTTACAGGGTTATTTTCCTCCCACATGCTGCAGATCTTAAAACATGGCCTACATGCCTCTCACCAACTTATACTGTAGGTGCAACTGAGTCATGTTTTCCAGTCAGAGCGAACATGCAGCTTACAGGTTTGGCATGGTTGTGCTCTTTTCCTCAGCCATTTAATTGCTGGAAAACGTGATGGTGGGTTTGTTGTTCTACTTTTAAGCCATGAAATCTTTGAGCTTGAGTTTGTGTCTTTCAGTGATGGGTAACAAGCATGTTATTGCCAAGCAGAAGTAGGCAATAGGCCCTGAAACAGCTTGGGGTTATTTTGGTCTCTGGCCTTTGTAGTAACTGGGTTTGGTCATGCATTTGTTAGCATAATGTTGTGGAAAACTGCCTTATAATTATTTTTGTTTTTCATTTTTGGCGACCGCTCAACTCGTCCATGGACTCGCCTCTTTTGTCGAGCTGTGCCGTTATACCCACTAGTCCAGGGCCTAGAGTGAAATGGTGTTTGTTAAAGAACACTTATCTAAACATATGAAGTGAGCCACATGACATACTGTTGTGAAAGGCTATTTTCAAAGGCTGGGTTTTTATTTATTAGCATTGTTACTTTGGATATCAATTCTCGAAAAAATGGCATAGTATGACCACTTTTTTTGTCAGAGCCTTTACTGTGGCATTAAGTGTAGTATTCTGTTGCAAAGTCTGACGTGTTGTTTTTAGCACTGTCACAATTAAAGCAACATGGATATTTTATCATTGCTAAAAAGCTGACAGCGACATTGAAGATCTTGAATACCTCAGAGTTTCCCTTGTGTCAGCATAAAGTTAATTATTTTGTTGCTAATTTCTTCACTCTATAATTGTTAAATACAAAACATATGTAGTATAATTGTTAACATATAACCTATTAGGCAAACAAGCTCCTAAAAATCTTGCAGAAAGTGCAGGCAAGTTTCACAAGTCCCCAATCTATGTGTGCTGTCTTTTACCACTTTTAGCGAATTCTGCATATATATTTTTGTTCCAGCCCTGCAAGATACTTTTTGCTGAAGAGGGGACTTTCTCTCCCATAAGAAACCTCCAACTATTAGGTCTGTGGGACACTGGTGAGGCGGAGGACATCGACATACCTGACCATTAGATAAACAATGACAGGCTAATTTTACCAAAACCGCAACCTTTAGAGTACTTTAGCTCCTTTTGAGGTTATTTAAGAAAGCACACACTCTTTCACAAGACAAAACCGAGACAAAACCCTGTCTTGAATGTGGACCATATGTGTCTGGCTAAGTTTGTCCGTAGAAAAACTTCCAGAGGGTAAATCTGACACCACAAAGGGCCACTCCTAACGACTTTAAAGAGAAAGTTTAAAGCTTTTGGACCACACCCTTAACAATCAGCGTTTTTGCTCTTTTTGCTAAAGGTGAGATGTTTCTGATCTCGGTCTGTTTATGTTCAACTCGGGTGAGAAATTCCTTCCGCAAACACACTTCGCCTGCACGAGACTAAAGCCTCCATCAGTAACCCAAACGAGATGCACATACACACACACACACACACTTACTTTTTCATGTCCACACACATGCAGAGATGCAGAAACACACACATAAACCCTCACATGTATGTTGAGATGTGCAAATAAAAACATACACTCAAAAAAATTAAATTCAGAGACACAGGAAGACGCATGCATGCACAGATGATTGTGCACTCAAACATGAATACAAAGAGACCCACGCACACACATGCAGACACATGCATAAAAACACAAACACGTGTGCATTTATGCAGAAACGCATGCTTATACATACGGTACACATACTCAAACATAGTCTCAGACATGTACACAAACAGCCTACATTTGCATTCTGACATCAACACAAAGAAACACATAAATACACACACACGCATAGTTATGTACAAACACATACTTGCGCACACATGCATAATGCACACACAAACGCACAGACATTCAGAGACATACACAGCCACAAACCACATACATGACTGCAGACACATGCATACACATACACATCAGGACATGTATGTCAAATGTACACACAGTCCCAGGGCCCCAAAATTGACTCTGAGAACATAAAGCCTTTTCTAATGACTTTCTGTACTGTGGTCACGGTCCTTTCTGTAGAAGAGAGTCTGGAGAAGATCCAAGGTCCCATCATAAGAGGAGCACATAGAGAGAAAAGTCAGTCCTTTATTCTTCAACAGGAGAGGTCCTAAACGTCAGTGGGCAGCCTCTTGCAGTCAAAGTCAAACACAGGTCATTAACATTTCAAGACTAATTGGACCAGACCTCATTCTCTCTCTCTCTCTCTCTCGGCATCATTGAGTATATGCTCACTCTGTCTGTCTCTGTGTTCTCCTCAGTGTTGCCAAGATTTTTTTATGTTTTGTGGCAGAAAACTTTGCACTCAGTACAGAAATATTGCAATAATTAGAGCAAGTGGTGTGATCATGGTTGTGTGGCTGCATAACCATTCAGTGGTGCATTACAATTTTACCAAGAACTTGTTTTTCTGGTGTCATCTTCAGCATGAAACATGGCCATGATTACTGACCGTACTCTCAACTCGCTAAATCTTTGGTCCAGACTGGATGAATTGCCATGAATTTTGGTACAGGCACCCGTGTTCCCCTCAGCTTGAATTCCAGTAACTTTGGTGATCCTCTCTTGTTACGTACTGTACATACTATACTATATAATATATATTTGAAGATAATGTATGTGTCTATGTTTATTTCCTACAACATATGTTTTGTTTGATTACCTGTAAGTTTGGGTGCTTTAGACATTCCTCATGTACTTGATCACTTGATCATTGCTCTCCTGTAAGACCTTATCATACCCAGCTGACACCCTTGCTTTGAAAACAATGTGTTGTAAACATTCACGCATTCCGTTCAGCTTCAAGCCAAATAAGGTCATGAGATGCAATAAAGTGGAACACTGCAGTGTTAAATAACTCCAACACAAATAAAAGCAGCAGGCCTCACTGATGCATCTCTCCATAAACGGCTACAGTGATTGTTTTTGTTTTTTTATTATTTATTTATTTTATTTGCAGGAGGGGGGGGTTAAAGCTGCAGGGATTTCAAGAGCACGATAGCAGGCGCCTGAATTAGTCCTTTTAAACATTGTGTTTTTTTCAGTTTTACTAGCAGACTAATTAAGCAACAACAGATTCCAAAGACTCTGGGCAAGTCTGTTACACACACACACACACACACACACACACACACACACACACACACACACACACATTGCGGGGGAGTTTCATCTAGCTAATTGTGGTCCTGGAGCTCAGTGAAGTCCAAAGAAACATACAATGCAAAATTGTAAATGGCGTCTCAGTGCAGGGTGGTTGTTAGTTTCCAACTGTGTTTGGTGGGATGACGACTTGGAACAGAAGAATTAAACACGTGATGGAAATGTGAGGAAATTCAAAGCAACACCTTTAAAGTCATAACTTTTCATAACACTTAAATGCATAGAAAAGTCCACTTTGCTGCTCTCTGTGGCTTGAATGGTATTGTGTGTGTGTGTGTATATATATATATATATATATATATATATATATATATCATATGATACTGTATAACAACACAGATCAAACATTTACATCTCAAGCAAGCTTGAAAGACATCCAGTTCTTTTCTGAGAAATATGTCATGTAGTGACAATAAACTATGATAGCTGATAGCCCACTATACTCGCAGTTAACATGTTCTGTTTACTGAGCTTTCAGTCTGCTTCACTGCATTTTGCTGGCACATTGCTAATTTTCTTGACACATTATCATATGTACTTTAAAATCAACCAGTACAACAGGTTTACAGGGGTTTAAAAATCTTAGTAATATGTGGTAGATAGTATGTTTTTATGGCATTTATTAATCTAAATGCAGGTTGTAACAGGGATTTAGAATTGGGATATTAGTGGTGAGACTCAGTTGATCCATTCATAGAAACATCACTCCAGGAAACACACAGACACCCCAACAGGAACAGAAAACAGGTACTTCTATTGTAGACACACACACACACACACACACACACACACGCACACACAGAGACCCGTACACATGCCTATTAAGTCATTCAGCCTCTCCCAGCAAGAGCCTCACTTTGATGTCTGCCACATCAGACAGGGTTCACGCTTAGAAATCAAACAAACCCCACCGCTGTCACTTCATTTGGACATTCCTGCAGCTGAGTTACAGCTGGCTGAACTGCTGAACACACACAACCTCCCCAGAGAGAACCTTCAGCATGACTGCAGAGTGTAGAGACATTGTTCTTTAACCCTCCATAAAATAAACCAAAGAAACAAAAGAGACCAACAGATATTGCACTTCTTCATCACGCACACCCACCACGTTGAATTTCCAGATTAAACATTTCAGGCAGTTTTTAATAAACTAAAATTCAACAGCTCTGTTATAATAATATATAATAGTGATATCTATTTATATTACTATCTAGTGTAATTCTGTGATTTAGCGTGCCAAACATATGGTTTGTGTGACAATGGTACCATTCCCAGTGAAACACAACAAAATAGCTTTAGTCAGTTTTCTTCAGATGGAGCCATATTGCAGAAAATAACTCTTAACATGAACACATCACTGTCAAATTAATTGTGATACGTCTTTATATTAGTATAATCGACGAGAACATATTCGAGGTGATTGTCAGATTGTATGTGACACCAGCGGTTTACCAAAATTGAGACCACATTTGCTATAAACCCTGTCTTCTTCCTATTACACCCTCCCCTCTCTTTGGTGTCTTTGTCTTTACTTAAGAGGATAAACTTGTGGTAGGTTACTCTTTCATTGGCCTTTCGCTCATTCCACTATCTACAGTACCAATGCCGCAAACTCTGAAAGCTTTATCTCTGTTTGCTCCAGAAGAACAACGCCCTCTTGTGGTGTAGTGTTGTAAAGCAATCGGCACATCCAAAGTCGTCTCACCTCGATACACCTGGTGTGACAAAAAGCAAAATATTTTTCACTCTATATTAACTGATAATTGATATATTAATATTGGCTATTTGGGGGAAGCTAACAAACCCACACCAAAGTTGTTATGGCTAACGTGAGCAAATGATTGCCTATTTTCCAACATATATTTGGAAATATTGTTGTATATCTGTCCACCTAATGAATGTAAGTCCAATATTCACTCTCCTTTTAGCTCTGTTTTGGTCTCTACCAGTTTCTTATCCATATCTGGCTCTTTAGCCTCTGTATGTTCGACTTTATCCACCAGCTAGTGGCTAACAATTCAATATGCTTTATTGGCATTAATGTAACAAAGACAATATTACTAAAGTGTCAGTAATAATGAGATTAAAAAGAAAAAGGTACAATTCATAAAATCAAGAAAATAGCAGAAAACACAACTCCGTCTGTCATTTTGGTGCTGGGCAGGAAGCGAGTGATGATGAACAGGGAACTTTTAAATTCTTTCTTTAAGATTTTTGGGACCGCCTGTTTTGGGTTGGATGTACCAGCTATGCTGAGAAAGAACAACACAGCTTTCTGGTGCTCACATCGGCCTTGATAACATTAAATCCTTACAGCTGAATGTCTTTCAGTTTCCACGTCATCATTGCTCTCCTTTTTATAATGATAAAAACTAGTTAAGCTAAGATAGGCTGAGTCCAACACCTTATCATGCTCCTCTGACACCCTTGCTTTAAAAATCCTCAGAGATTAAGTTGTAAACATGCAGAACTTCACACATCCAGATATGCTTTAAGACAAATATGGTCATGAGAGTACAACAGACAAAATACTTAGTTTTTCAGGTCATCCCCTGTTAGCAATAATAAATGTATCTAGTCTCCCTCTGGTTCCCAGTCCAGGCCACTAAACAATCAAAGTACATTCTTGCTCTGCAGCTGGACTCTCTGCAGTGTGTGCTGTTGTTTGTGTATTGTAGTGTTCAGTGTGTGGTGGGATTGTTTTTTGTGGTGATTGACCATAGTTGATTGCAAAGCTGTTTCAGATTCAACACAGACAGGACTGTGAGCAGGAAGCAAAAACACAATCACTGATAAACTAGCTGTGACATGTCTGCCAGCTGTCAAGATAATCAGATGTGAACTGGCTTTTATAAAATCAATTTTAAACGTCTCATTCAGATGTTTTCTTTTACTGTTTTAGTTTTGAAATCGAAAGCTGTATTGTGTCCATGGCTGGGCAAAAAAATAAATAAATAAATACTCAATGATGCTTAGCAACTTTCTTAAAAATCGATACTTCCATTACACAGTTATACAAGTTAGATTTAGAGTGATTGCAGCTTGAAAATTCAAACTGGTTAAGACTTAAGATAATAAATGAAAGCTGCTATAATCAATATTTGTTATTAACAATAGATGACATGACTACATGTGAAGGGGGTCGCCCGTCGTGATGAAACAACAGAATTATCATCTGCAGTTCCCCTCAGCTCTATGGTGCTTTTTAGCATCTTTCAGCTCATTGTTTTGGTTTTATGGCCCACAACTTTACCATTTTGGTTCACTCTCACCGCTCTCATCAACGTCATTTTCAACAAAAACGGTCGAATACACCCACTGTACAGTACCTGCCCAGCACCAAACAGCAGACTGACAATGTTAGCAGCTAGCTGGTGAACACAGGGGAGCATTTCACAGTTAAGGAGCCAGATGTTTTTCTTTTAACAAGTTAGCAAAACAGAAACAGTGCTAAAAGGAGAGTGAATATTAGATTTACATTCACTAGATAGTCAGAAACACTGAATGAATGCTAATGTTGCTCCGTGTCTTCGAAATGTGTTTGCTAACACGATCACTATGTTAACTGTATAAAGTGATAATATGTCAATATTTTGTTCCACTTTCATGGATGAAACATTTTTGTATGCAAATCATTACGCAGTAACGTCACGCATGCAAATCAGCACATGATTAGCAACTAGCAACTTTTAGCAACTTTTCCAGCAGGCTTCAATTGCTTTTTATTGAAAAGAATCATGATGATATCATTGTATGTTTTCCAAATGAGTGATTCCCAGCAAAAGGTCATTAAAAGGTAACAAAATTTTGTTGTTTTGTTTTTTTGTTTTATATGTATGAAGAGTTTTGGCTTATTGTATTGAACATTTACTTATATATATATATATATAAAGTAAATGTTCTACTACAATAATCCAATCTTAATCTTTATTTCACACACATTTCATCTTTAAGCCAGCTGGTGGTAATTGATCTTAACTCCAGATATCAATCTAGCCTTTTGTAGTCATCCATTTAAGATTTCCTAATGGCTGCCTTTTGATGTGGTGTCAAGTAAAGCAGGTTGTTTCCTGTACGATTTTTAAGATCCTGTAATTTCATTCAGGTCTGCAGGAAGACTTTCAGTTCTGCAGTTCACAAAAAGACTCTTTCTTCTTTATTTCCTTCCCTCCTTCCTGCCGCTGGCATCCCCTCAAAGTCAAGTAGGATGTTGGTCAGTTTCTGAAGGTGACTGGTATTGCTCTGTTTCTCTCACTTACAAACACATGAAAATACAGTGTTGTGACAGATGTGGTGTCCATATCTGACTTTATTATTCCAGGGATATTAAAAAATGATTGCCATCTAAATGTGAGCGAGCTGGTGTGTGTCCACTACAAACTTAGATAAGGCATTTATACTCATACACACTCAGATGTTGCAGACACATTTGGTAAATTTGCTGTTTTTAACAGAGAACCAGCTGTTGTAATATTTCTCCAGGTTAGTATTTTTCTCATTCTCCTCCCAGGTCAGATCACTTTCACCTCTGGCTGGTCAATTACAGAACCTGCACTGGATTTGTATTTTAGAGTTACATTACATGGTCTGCGAATATTGAAATTGTTTCAGCTATTTTTATAGAGACAAGTCAAGTTGATCCATACAAGTGTCATTAGGAATTACATTCATATTGGGCAAATCTGCAATGCACAATTTACGTCCTGTGACAACATTCAGTACAAATGCAGGAAGTAGTCTATGTAGCAAAGATGAAAGTAGAGGTGTAACACATCCGACTTAATTTTTTTCCATTTACCAGAATACGTACAACATATTAGCCTGGGAACCGGACTCTGCAAGCTCATGCTTTATTTGCTCTGGCAGATGCGTTTGGTCCCCCTCCCATTCAGACAGATTTCCAGCCAACTCGGCCCGGGTCGGGCCAATCACAACCGTTTATCTAATACGGGGCAGGTTTGATACGATGAACAGAGGAGCACCGTTCAGGCATTTTCATAAACAAACAAGATGGCTGCCACTGATGTGGAACATTCTGAATCCGCTATCGCATCAGTCAGTTAACAAACTGAACTGGATTCTCTCAGCGCTACGTCACGCATTTCGTTGCTCTGATCGGTTGTAGGTCTGTCCAATTGCATCCAGAGGCATTTTGGTCTGCGCCTGTTGGTAAACGCCCCTTGGAAATTGAAAATGAACTGAGAGGTTCCAGACTAATTTTCATTCGCGAATTGGTCTGGTGATCAGGCTAACAACATATATCCCACAACAACAATCGGACCTTACTATATAATGAAAGGGATAAGGCATCAATACTTTTTCCTCTTCATCCCTCTAAAAATCCTTAACATGAAACGGTCTGGAAAAAGTAAAAATCGCTCTTTACTGCTTACCACTCATGTCACAAGTCAAAAAGGTTGGGAACAACCGACCTAATCAACATGTTAAGATTTTAATTAGCATTTCAGATAGAACCAAGCAAAATTTGTCTTGATTAGCCCATAAAAATGCCTCCGTTCTGTCTTCTGAGCTTTGACACCTGATTCCTGCTTTGTTCTGAAGGGTCACTCCAGGAAAACCAAAGACCAGACTCAACATATGAGAACTGTTTGTTCTGGCTATTTATTGCTTCTGTGTTTGGGCTGGATAACTGGAAGATTGTGACATGTTTGCAGAAGCTGGATTCCAACAAGATGTTCTGATTTAAAGTAAAGTCAAAACCATCTCCATGTTAGTTGCTTATCATGTCTGTGTGGAGGTGGGAAAGTCAACATCAGAGAAGGAGGGCAGTAGAGGCTCTGATGTTGTATCACAGATCTGTCCGCCATGTCTGACTCCTTCATGGAGGTCCAGTGATGAAAGACCTGTGAGCAAACCATGTCTTTTGCCCAATTATTCTTCTCCATTGAGGTGCTTTCAGTGGTTATACCATAAATTGTACAGCATAGGGGTTGATTTTATAGTTGAGAATTCTAGATGATGGATAAATGGACACAAATAATCAAAGTAATCACATTTACATTCTCTCATTTTCTGAGCAACAGAGAGCCACAGTTGTGGTGAGGTCAAGGTTTGCACTGAAAATGGCTTTTCTAGATCACAAAACACAAAAGAAGATTAGCCTCTTTTCAAAGACTTCACCTCTTCAATGTTAACCAACACTACCACACACAAAGAAGCTCAAACTGACCAGTCAAAGTTAGTGTGGTCTCTAAATAGCGCTGACATTTTTCCAGGAGGCCCTCGTCAACTACAGTGGGATTGTATACAAATCTGCAACCGTAAGAACTATCATTTAGTCTTTTATGTGAAATATAACGAACACACAACAGGAAACAGTTTCTTTTGTGGAACTTGATGCGTTCAATAAACTTGGTATTCGGTATATTTGTGTCCAATTCTACAATGCAACAATACAGCAGTTGGTTTTTCACTCGAGAGATTTGTTCTTTGCTAAAAGTACAATGAACTCTGCCACAAAGAAATAACGTTTATATTGCTTGATACTTGGACATGCTGCTTGTGCTGGGTATGCATTTACAATCTGCTTTAGGAGGGTCTGAACATTACAGTATGTCTAATTTTATTGGTGGTTGTTGCTGAATGTTTTAATCAAGAAAGACTTGCTTGAAAGAGAAATGACTTTGTATACTGACACTTACTGTAAGTGTAAACAAAGGTTAGGGTTTTGTAATTAATAATCTCTGTAAAAAAGTTTTTAAAAAAGGCATAATATTTCAAGATAAAGGTTTAAATATTTTCTAGAAAAAAGTCATACTAGTTTGAATTTTTTCTAGAAAACAATATATTTTGAGTAAAAAGTCAGTTGCTGAAATTTACATCACACACAACTTTGCGGCTACAAGGACACTGAATGTATAATTTGAACTTTACACCTCCAGCCATCTGTGGAGGGTATCTTCCTGTAGTTTGGGATTTATTGGGGTATCATTGCTGATGTGGGCCTGAAAAGCCAATTGACATATTATAGTATATGATATTGGGCTGTTGGTCTGTTTGTAGTGGCAGGGTCCTTTTTTAAAGCTCAATGAAGCTGCTTTTGTTCCTTGGTAACACACACACACACACACACACACACACACACACAGAGAGATGCACACATACTTTCTGTTTAGTAACTTTATTAAAAAGCCTTGTGAGAGAGCTAAAGAGAGAGATTAGTAACCATGCATGCAGGGCCACAAGGCAGAGCACTGCGGGACATTTGAGTTGTGCAACATTTTTAACACAACACAGGGATGGATCATGAAGGACCTGTAATTTAGAGGGACAGACAAGGTTAAGATAAAAGAAATTAACAAGTGAAAATGTGTAAATTGAAACCTGTACAGACCCCCAGCACATTCATACTGAGCTAATTAGAAGGAACTAGATTAGAAATTGAGTCATACTGTAACATCAAAGAAACATAGGATGATATCAAGCATATGGAGTTTATGAAACAACATAAATGGACTTTATACACAAGAAAGTGTAAGACTTTCTGAAGTCGAATTAATGAAGTCTATTAATTTAGTGACATATAGCTATACAAAATTGTTCCTTGTTGTTTTCAATGACATATGTTAGCTTTACCTTACAGGGAAATTCAGTGTATAATATACATAAATTCATAAAATAATCCATAAATATATAAAATATTATCAGTAAACCAAAACACCTCGGAAACAAACAAACCAAAGACCTAGAGACAAAAGACAATAATGTTCAATGAGCAGCTTTGCAAAATTGGGAACATATTTTGCAAGGAATTTTTGTATCCATTGGTTTTTATTTTAGGCAGCTTTAAAATGAACGTAGATTTATTGGCTGCAGATAAGATATAAATGAAGGCACCATGTTGTCTTTGGCTTTGCCCACAGAGGAATGAAGCTCTGATAGACCTCCCTCTGTCGTCTCTCTCTGCCCTGACCATGACACTGTCCAGCCAGCCTGTCTGTCTCGCTGGGAGACACTGTGTGTGTGTGTGTGTGTGTGTGTGTGTGTGTGTGTGTGTGTGTGTGTGTGTGTGTGTGCGTGTGTGTGCGTGCGTGTGTTCCTAGTTTACACATGACTGTGTGGGGACTATGGAATTCCATTCACGTTGTGGGGACTCACCTGCATTCCTTAATCGTTTATTTGGTGTTAAGACTTGGTTTTAGGTTCAAGGTTAAAATGAGGTTAATATTTATGTTAACACAAACACACACACACACACACACACAGACACACACACACACACTGTCTCCCAGTGAGACAGACAGGCTGGCTGGACAGTGTCATGGTCAGGGCAGAGAGAGGCTAGGAAGTTAAAAAAGTCCTCCCAAGTGTAGCGCAACAAGTTTGTGTGTGTGTGTGTGTGTGTGTGTGTGTGTGTGTGTGTGTGAGAGAGAGAGAGCAAGAACTACAGAGAGAGAACACCCTACAGAAACACAGACCGTCATTGTGCAATAAATATCCAGATCCCATCTTTCTAAGGCTGAATGAACAGCACATGAAAACATACACACACATGCACAAAGAAACAGAACAAAGGTTTGTTGTTTGTAACCTTTTTTTAAAAAAATCAGATCCTTTAGCTATTTTTTCATCTTGGGAAAAAAAAAAAAAAGAGTTGAAAGAAAGGGCTGCATTTAAAGAGTGCTTTTATGCAAAGTGCTTTACTGTTCTCATTCACACACCGATGGCAGCAAGCTACCATGCAAGGCACTGGTCTAACCATCAGGAGAAATTTGGGGTCTAGTGTCTTGCTTAATGTGGACAGGTCTACCTATAATGCATCAACAAAGGCAAGCAAGCCAACAAACATGGATGTAAACAATGCTCAGTGTTTAAATGTTTAAAAGATATTGGCTTTACAAATGTTTTATGAGGACGGAAATGCATTCAACATGTTTGTTGGATGGTGAGAAACTGTGAAAGTAAACGTAACTTTGTTTACAATAAAACTCCACGGGGCACCTTTAATGCATCCCCTCCGGGGGGGTGGAGTGATCAGATCTTCATTGTATCTAGGGTGTAAGGGTGTAACTGATAATGTAGACCGAAGCACAGCATGTCCAAAATTCACTTTCAGGAAACGATATGTGGAATCGAAAATCAAGTTTATTTTAACAAATCCCTATTTTTTTATATATTTGGACCAGGTTCCACTTTAGTTTCAGTTCACTGTACCCAACCTTACTCCTCTAGGTACCATTACAACACGGTCTACCCCATATCGGTCAATTCAATTTAGTCATATGTCAAGTAAGAGACTCCCCTTTCTGTCTGCTTTTTCTGCATTCCCTTTTAGGTAATGGGGTTGTTTGTTTACTGAAAGTGCTGTTGAATGCAGATAAAATGCTGCTAATAAAGTGAATCCACTGCAAGCGTATATAGAGACCATGTGAGGACTGAACCGATAATGCAGAATCCATTCACATGACACACTGAGGCCCAGCTGTTGTGCTAGCCTGCTCTCCCAGCATTTGATATGTGAGTGGAAAGTGTCCTCTTCTCCACAGAAGATTTCAAAGACCATGAAGCTGTGAATTTGTGACTGATCTGTTTTGAATATTGTTGCCATGCCTGTGTATGTGTGTGTGTGTGTGTGTGTGTGTGTGTGTGTGTGTGTGTGTGTGTGAAAGAAAGAGGAAGGAATAGGATGGGAATGAAAAAGACACAAGATGACTTTCCCATCCTACAGAGCTGAGCTGCAGAATGAGAGGCTTGAAATGGATTTGTCAGGCATACGTCTCATCTTTCACACTTTCTCATCATCCTCGCCTGAAGTCTCACAACACTCACCGTAAACTCATCTCTCCTGCTGTAACTCAACAGCAGTCTGACATTATGAGTGCTGATGTCTGAAAGAGAAGTGCAATTACAGCTCTGTGGGTTATATATCTTTTCCCTGCTGTTTCTTTTTTAATAAATTCATGTATGTTTTTTTTCTAGTGAGATCCAGGAGGTATTCTGGATAAAACTATAAATGTTAAACCCCCACAGTTTGATTAACAGCTAAGGACACTTTACCTGCCTCTCCAAACATTTATATCCAGTAAATGTCAATTTTGGTCATTTAAACTCTGTTGAATAGGTAAAACTATCCTTAACTTTAACAAAAAATGACTGAAATAAAGCAACTGTTCTAGTGCTAAACCCACCGTACATTATACCTGTCTCACACAAAACAGCAGACTGGTAAAGCTTGAAAGTAGCTGGTGATCATAGTGGAACATTTAGCCACTAAAGAGCCAGATATTTCCCTCAGGAGTTAGTGGAGCCCAAAAACAGCTGACAGAAACACGACTCCAAATAATGGAAACTGTTTGCTAACATGTTAGCTATATCAACTTTGTAAAGTGATAATATGTCAGTGTTGTGCTTACAGCTTGTTCTGCTGCCCCCAAGTGACCAAATGAATCCATTATTACTGCTTTAGGAATGTTAGTGTGAATAGAAAAGCCTTTAATCTCCATTCAGTTACCTGACAGTGACCTCTGTGGTTTGGTTGATTGTATATGCAGAGCTCTTCTTGTTAACAGAGCAGCAGTTTAACAGACATCAATTAGTGGAGAGTGACTTCTAATGCTGACTGATTATTCCTTTTAGGCGGTGAAACCAGAGGAAACAAAGTGAGACACGCGGTGGAAAATCTGGTCAACTGTGTTCTGGAAGCAAGATGATTATAAGTTTATATGTCTTCACTCTAATAGCACACAGTTGTCCTGAACTGTGAGAACCCACAGCCCCCAAACAGCCTGTGGTTAAGAAATGTAATTCTGCACCTTAAACTATCAAAACCACACTGCGGTTCCCCTGACAAATTTCTGAAAATTTGAACCATTCTTGGATTACATTAACACTAAGCTCTGTGCCGCCGCTCCATCTGTAACTTTAAAATTATCCTTACAAGATTATCTGACAGAAATGTGGTATCCATATATATTTTGTCACTGTTGGGAAAACTGTGTGCTTCCCAAGTGTCAACATTTCAGAAACTAAGTTTAAAAAGCCAGATTGTTTATTTGACCACCATGAATTTTTGAGTTCATCAACTAGGGTTTAGAAAGGGTTTCAAAAGTTCTGCTGTCTTCCTACTCTTCTCCTCATCCTCCTTCTCATTTTCCTCTTTCTTCTTCTTCCCCTTCATCATCTTCTTAGGGTTTGTCCACTTGCAGTATTTGCGAGTAGTCCAGTGCTTGCTTGTAAGTGCCCTTTAAGAGTGAAAGCACATGGAAGTTTATCATTTTCATTAATACATACTTTTCTTCTTCTCCTCCCTCTTCTTCTTCTTCATCATCTCCTTGGTCTTGTTCTGCTGAGAAACTTGATAATATCAGGTTCTGGTCGATCTTAAATTTGTGTGTGTGTGTGTGTTCTTCTTAAAAAATGCTGCCGCTGACAGACCATCATTTAGCAGTTAAGCGCCCCGTGTTGTTGAGAGATTTCAGTTTATTTAGTTTTTCAGGTCATTAGGAATAAACCTAACACACATAATGAGCGGGAATTTAGATGGTTTGTTTTCAGCAGTGTGGCTTTGCAGCACTTTTCTTGCTCTGAGGTCATGCAGACGTTTCTTGGCCTTGATGCGAGCACATGAAGTCTCACACACACACACACACACACACACACACACAGAAACACCCTCTTATCACTCTCTTAGATACGTGGAAAGAGAAACATTCAGAGAGTGTAATACCGGGCTTAAGAACAAAGAGCATGTGTAAAGGGAATTATCTGCTTCCTCTCATTTCCCAAGTAATCCCTTTTATCGCCACCTGAGGTATTTTGCACACATTGGTCCCTGCTGTCCTGCAGAGAGGATGACGTCACAGCGTAACGCTGAGGATCTGGTTTCAAAATATCTCCCGGGCTCTCGAGCCGTTACCACGCAACGTGCTCTCAACATAACACGAAGCCAAGGAGCTTTTTCTCATTAGCCACGGTCGAGAACAGAGAAAAGGCAAAAAGAAGTGGCCTTTATGCCACAGCCAAAAACACAAGACAAAAAAGGTTCATCAGTAATACGTTAACTGTCATCAAATGTGATGTTACAGCTAAATAAACACGTGTAATTCAGATCTTGTTCCAGTACTCTCCACAAATTCTTGAAGGAAAACATGTTGTCCCTCCTCTTTTTCATTTCTGTTTCTTTCAGATTTGTGTGTTTACAATTCATCAGCAAAAAGTCCCACTAGTTGATGTGTTTTTAAGATTACACATTATAACAAGTGGGGGCTTTTAGAATTAGAAACAAAATCAACAACAAGATCCTTTTACTTGAGTAAAAGTAGCAGTACTACAATGTAAAAATACTCCATTACAAGTAAGAGTCTGTACAAAACCTACTGAAGTAAAAGTATTGAAGTATTATCAACAGTAAAAGTACTGTTTCTGCAGAACAATGGCCTTATGACTGATATATTAGCAAATATTGCATTATTACATTTTTAACCATGACGCATTTTTGACTTTTGTAGCTTGTTGAGGCAGAGCTAGTTTGAACTACTTTGTATACAGATCAGTAGTTTAGTCTAGTGGTTCTCAACCTCGGGGTCAGGCCCCCTCCAAAGGGTCACAAGATAAATCTGCAGGGCCGTGAGATGATTAATGGGGTAGGAAAGAAGAAAAAACTAAGATAAAAACAGATAAAAGAACACTCATGGGAGCACATAAAATACATATTAAATAATGAGATTACAAGAGAAAAATATGTAAATAAAAACAAACTAAAATAACTAAATTAAAAGCCAGCGTAAAACTAAAAGTCAAGCTATAAAAATGAGTCTTTTAATAGAGATTTAAAAGAGGACACTAAGGCTGTGGAGTGTAGGAAGAGAGAAGGTCAGCAAGGCCTACCTGTGTATCCAGTGCAAAGAGGCCAAAACTGGAGAAACATGCTCATATTTTCTAGTTCTCGTGAGTACCCTAGCAGAAGTATTTTGTACAAGCTGGAAACGTTAGATTGATTTCTGGGACAGTTACGATAGTCCAGTTGGCTGGAGAAAAAAAAAGGCAGGAATAAGGATTTTTGCATCCTGAAATGAAAGAAAAGATCAAATGCTCCTGATCTGACAGATGACATATCCAATAGGTGAAATATTGGATACTTCTACCTGTTTGGGTCTTGAACAGTTATTGAAATGAAACCATCTGAAGGTAAATTTACTTTTTGGAGCAACTGCTAACAACTCATAGACATCTGAAAATCTGAAATGTGACCCCAATTAGACATTGCGGTCACAGGCCAAAAATATTGGGAACCACTGGTTTAAATCTTTACAAGCTTATCATACGTCTTTTTATGTAAAATCTTAATCTGTAAAGTAACTATAGCTGTCAGATAAATGTAGTAGAGTATTAAAGTACAATATGTCCCTATGGAGTAAGTATAAACTGGTATAAAATGGAAATACTCAAAGTACAAGTACCTCAAAATTGTACTTAAGTACACTTCCCAGGTAACTTTTACTTTCCATCACTGGGAACCCCTACGTCATATCTTTTTTAAAAAAACACTCTGGGCTAATGCTCTCTCTCCTGCGAGTATTGGACGGACAGCAACATGCAGAGGCCAACTTCAACATCAGTCAAAATGAAGACAGAATTTCCACAATATGTCGTCAGTACAGCACAGAGAATCTCACAGTGATCCAACTCTGGAAACTGGTTTTGACTCATAAGGTATTTAAGTCTTGCTTTAACAAAACAATACATTTAGCAAGAATAGGCAACCAAAAATGAGTGCAGGCGACTGAATCAACATCTGCTCTGCATTAGAGTGCTGGTTCGGTCCAAGCTGACAGTAGTGATTGATAGTAAATGATACTCGATTTGGGGACTTTGCCGTAGCTGAGGGATCAGTGAATCAACACCCAGAACAAATCTCTCACTCTCTGTCTTTCTCTTTCCCTCCCCAGTCTCTCGTTCCCAGGTGTCCTCACGGCGTCAAGAGGTGCTGATGGAGAACGTGACCCGGATGTCGGAGCGTTCTCGGCTGCTCCAGCAGACCCTTGGCGAGGCGTCCACTCAGGCTGACCTGCTGGAGAACATCTGGAAACTGGAGAACCTCTTCCAGAACCACAGCGACTGGCTGCAGAGGCTGGAGATCCTCATCAAGGTACCACACAAGACTAAAAAGGAGGAAACGAGAGCTACAGAGCAGGGTTTTAGATCTGGGAACTGTTACAGGGCATGAATAGTTTGATGAGGTATTAAAGGATAGGTTCAACATTTTTCAAGGGCCTGGAGGTGGAACTGAGGAGCATCCAGGCTCACTCCCTTCAGTCAGAGGGCTACCTGGTGCAGCTGGACGACAGGTTGTCCTCTCTCAGCAGCTCCACCGGCAGGAACCTGACGGGCTTGAGTGCGGAGGTGTCCCGAGCCTCCACCTGGCTCCGCGACCAGGACATCCTGGTCAGGTACACGTTTATGTGTGAAGATCCTCATTTCCAAAGCGTGAAAGTGTAGTTGCATCACAGTGACTTTAATGAATTAAATTCTCTTTCAGGGAAACCTCAGGACAGATGAGCAGGCTGACAGAGAAACTGGACGAGGTTAATTGGATGGTGGGAGCTGTCAACCACACCTTCAGCAATGACATCAGTGTTCACCACTTGAAGATACAAGACTTGCAGGTTCATTACAGCTTACACAAAAATGTCCCATACATTCAATCTACAACTGACAAAATGTTTTTAAGACACAAAGTTAACATTTATACAGTACAGCACATACACAATACATATTATAAGCTAACGTTTCCCACACTGTGAAGAAATCTCACTGTTACCGTTTTACAGCAGCACAGTGATGAACTGCTGCTGTTAATACTCCCCCTGCCTGTACTCCTGCTGCTCAGATCCAGATCAGCAACATAACAGAGGACACCAGCAGTTTATGGGTGACCCACGTCCACACGGAGGCCCAGCTGAGGAACGAGATGGAGATCCTCAACACAATGACAGAGGACCTCCGCCTGAAGGACTGGGAGCACTCCATGGCCCTGAAGAACCTCACCATATTAGAAGGTCAGCTAAGAAAATGTCTGTTCAGATTGCTGCTCAGAGTGCAAAGAGAGTTCCCTTTTTAAACTTTTGTTTAAGGATTAAGGATTTGGCTGTTCCCAAAGGGAACAATTCCGTGCTTAATTTTGGCCCAAATGTGACACCAGAGGGGCACTTGAGAAGTCCAAGTGCCCCTCTCGTCGGCCCAACTGCTCCCCCTAAGTGCCCTCGTGGTTAGCTTTAGTGCTCCTGTCCAGTGAGCATTGTTTTGGTGATTTGCAGGTCAAAAGTCATCTAGATGTCTAAGTTAGAATTGGGATGAAAAGTGACATTTTTTTCAGAAATCAGGGTTACATATAACCGCACAGCTCAGTGCAATTATCCCCAGCCCTATCAAAAAGTTACTGGGTATAATTGGCTCAAATGTCCCTTAGGTTAGCTCAACTTGAAGCCTGATCCAAATCCTGGGCAGGGAAAAGGTGCCCGTTATTCATTTTCATGTCTGACCCTTAAGATTGCTTATGCTTATCAACATATAAGGTGGTTTGGCAACATATAACAATAGATATATCAAAAATTCAATCCAAATCATAAAATAGGGTTTGCAAAGTTCAAAGCTGATTATATATCGAGATAAATACCTAAAAACTTTAATTCAGTGACAGTTGAAGATCTCAGTTATGACAAGACTTTCAAAAAACGTTGTCATTGTTTAGCAGAAGTTGGCTCATTGTGGCAGAAAAGAGGAATTAGAACATGAAAATAATAGACAAAGAAAGGACTTTTATGGATAACAGTATCCAGTTTGCATGTGTGCAAAATAACCACAGTAGAACCTACAGGACAAAGAAAATTAATTTCATGAAAGTACATTTACAAAACAAGACGTCCAGTCCCTGTGGCAAAATAGAGATATGTAGTGTACAACTAACGAGAGTAGGACATGAAAAACATGTGAACACAGCTGGAGAACGTGAGAGCTTTAACTCTTAGTATAATGAATCCCTTTGGGTGGAACTCCAAAAAAATCATTTACAATAGCTCGTCTGAGCCAATAGATGTTTGCAGTGTGATTGAATGCAAGTGACCCTAGCATGCAAACGTGATTTTACACCGTGGGATTACTACCCCGGGGTATTGAGCAACTCCGAATGTTCTTCCTCCAATCTGTTCAGATGTGATTAGTCCCGACGTGGTACGACTCTCGCTGCCAGGGCGCAAAATGACTTCCCTGGCTTGTTAAAATCAGAATAGGTATGCTATGATGTAATGCTGGCAGGGGACGCCGCCGTCGCTGATTGATGGCAACTGAATCCGAATGAGACCCCTGATCTTGTGTGTGCTTCACATGTGGGTGGGATGTCGTTTCTCCTGAGCCTGGAAACAATTCCAGGTTAATTTTAGACGCTACATCCAGAATGAAAACTCAACCACTCAGCTCTGTCATTAGTTTTAGCTCTGCAGCCCATTTGTTTGTTGTTAGCTCGCAGTCACCTTAGCCAAGAAAAGTTTTACATCTCTATCCATGTTTATCCTCCTCTGTTCTGTTCCCTTCTCGTGCCTCCTTTTTTCCTCTGCCCTCTCTTCTCTTCTTATTCAGTTCATTTGCCTTTAATTCCTCTCTGACTCACACAGTGATGTTCATGCCACACATGTTACTTGTTGTATTAATGATAAAGACACATGAGAAGCTGTTTAAAATATCGCCTGGAGTATTCTTTTGATGGGGGATGCAAAAATCTTAAGCATGACCTTATTTTACAACATGGTATTGTTTATAGTAACGTGTGCCCACATAAAATGTATGAGATGATTTTGATTACAACTTAAATACTGTATATGGATGAGGTTATCATCAATTGGTGTCTCATTGGTGACTAGACATTTGGATTTTCAAAGGTCAATGCCAATGTTTTAAGGACAGATTTTTTTCAATGACAAAATTGTCAGAAATTATTTCACATATTTGGTGCTTCCTACAGAATTTATTTATTGTTTAAAGGAACCCTCTCTAGTTTCTGACCTTTTAGGAGCACTACGGAGCAGTTGAACTGAGGATAAATGTATGGACAAGTTTTTCTAAATCCTGCTGAGAGATAAGTCCTTTAATTCTTGATATATTCTTAAGGTGATAGTCAGCTGATTTTCTAATTGTCTTAATGTTAAAATTTAGGTCTGAGTCCAGGACTACACCAAGATTTCTGGCTCGGTTTGTGGTCTTTAATGTTTCCGACTGAAGCTGAGCACTGACTTTAAATCATTCTTCTTTTATTAATTATTTCAGACTTATCTTTGTTTAATTTAATTTAAGAAGAATTTGGCACATCCAGTCACTGATTTGTTCAGTGCACCTACTCAATGCTTGGGGACTATAGCCACCTGATGATATCATTATATAAATCTGCGTGTCGTCTGTATAATTATGATAAGAGATTTTGTTGTTTTCTATAATCTGAGCTAGTGGCAGCGCATATCACTTTTTAAGTTGATGTGGCGAACTTGTTAATGAAAAGTTGCGTATTTATCCAGCAGCAACCTTAGCCACCTTGAGAATGTGTTGTAGATAATTTCATAAGTTTGTGCACTAGTCCTTAGTTTCCCTAATATACTATTAATCCAATGAGAGGAGGGTCAAAATTCTTCCTAAGCCTTTTCTCACGTAAAACTGAAACAAGAACTAATACCATTAAAGCAAAACATAGATCGCACATTTGTGTAGCTTGTCTATCAGTCACATACTCACACTCTCTCCTGGCAGGCTCTTGGAAGTGGTCTTTTTGAGCTCCTGATCACCTGTGACAGCGTCCATTCTTGGTTGCTTGACTTCAGTCCACGGCCTTTTTCTGCAGTAAAGACATCGGGAGACGTTTTCAGCCCGTTTTTAGTTTCACTTGTCAGGAATTTATTTCCTCCATGTCAGCAAAACACGTTACACGAGCCTTCAGAAACTCCTGTAGGTTAAACTGGTATAACAAAACAATTTCAGTGCTAACTAACTCTAACACACTCACTATAAACAGACTTGAAGACACTCTCTGTAGGACTCTCTCCATTCAAAAAGAATATCTGATCTTGTGAACAAGTAATGTCCTCGAATATAAGATGACACCCACTTTTTCCAATGCAATTTCTAGAAAAAAATATTGTTTATATTCAGGTCAATACGGTAAATGTCTCAGTGTAACAGTATCACTCTGTAAAGGCAAGGCACTTTGTTGAAAACTTCTAGTCCAAATCAGAACAAATCACTTTTCAACACAAGTCTGTCCTCCTCCTGAGAGACATACGTTAAACTCCTTCTGACCACAGTTGTGTCCATCTGTTCTATGTTATAAAGTCTGTATCCTCAAATAACATAAACCCTGAGCGTGCCTTGTGTCATTCGTCATAGTGATGAATGTTCCAAGACACTCCTTATCTCCCCTTACATTTAACATGCATGTTGTCACTCCACGGTGTTGTGATCTCTGCTGAGACTCTCTTACGTAAAAGACAAAAAGAGACGAGCTCACTGCAACGTTGCTCCACCCTGCAGCAGATTTGTAACACAGACTGGATGTTGGATGGAGGCGCCTGAACTCTACACTAGTGTTGTATTCTTGGACTCAGCGCTGTCAGATGTTTTCAGGCTGATCCTGGAGGAGCCGCTGGGCTTGTTATTGTTGAAACACTGTCAGCTGAATGAACAAATGGGACTCTGAAAGCCAGGAGATTAATAATGTGAAGCTCTGCTAAAAACAAACTATTAACAAGGAAGCAATTTCTTCAGGACCACCAGGGTGAACTGTCCGAAGCTGAGGCCTGCAATCACACGTTTGTATCACACTACTTGTGAGGACCTTGCAGATTTATTCTCCAAACTATAACTTTAAAAGCAGACATTTGAATGTGTTGATAGCTCTAAATAATTGGCAGTGAAATGTGAACTTTAGGAATTAAAAATCCAGACATTTTGTGAAGTCATGTCAGGAAACTTGTGCATTAAAAGAGGTTCAGAGATCAGTAAGTGAGTCCAGCTTTCTCTCAGCAAAGGGCTCACTCACTTCTGTTGAAGACAAACTTCGGGATGTTATCTACTGATTCCTGTGACCACAGATGATTTTTGCATCAGTGTCCATATCCAACATCACAGTGTAGACACAGAGAAAGGAGAAAACTATAGCATCTCAATCAGTGGGAAGTGGAACCAGACGTCTTCATGGGCCTCAAAATTTGTACCCGACCTTATCTGACCTGACCAGATCTAACCCAAACTGTGAACAACTGTTGGATGGATTGCCATGGAATTTTGGACTGAAGTTCATGATCCCCAGAAGATTCATTCTGCAGACTTTTGTGAACCCCTGACTCTTTATCTAGCTCCCCCAGCAGGCCAAAGTGTTCTCTTGTCCAGTGAAATACCTATTAGATGGATTGGGCCACATTTGGTACAAATATTGATGTTCCCCTCAGGTTGAATTGTAATAACTTTAGTGATCCGTTAACTTTTTATCTAACACCATCATTTCAGCTCTGAACTTAGAGCCTAATTCTAACCTCAACCTAAACTTCATAAGAGTCCTCACTTTGGTCAATCTTTCTCAGCTTGTACTCCTGGCTTCACAAGGATAGAAATACAACAACGCACACATACACTTTGATGGGGTAGTAGGCACCCGGCCTCCCTTCTTAATGTGACCTTTTCACAGTCTCATGTCTTGCGGCCACCAGTTAAGTGTGTGCAGTTGTGCAGCACCTGGAGGCAGCAGCAGCAGGCAGATCTGTATCTTAAAGCCGGTCAGCAGCTTCTCGGCATCAGAAACTTGCAAATCAAGAACATTTGAGCTCTGAAGCATCATAACCTCTGGACATGTGCTGGACAATAACAAGGCCCGAATTTCTACGCATTCCCACAAGTTGTGTTGTGGTCCACCTTGTTAAACATGTGGTTCCCATTGTGGCCAGATATCTCTCTCTCTCTCTCTCTCTCTCTCTCTCTCTCTCTCTCTCTCTCTCATATTCATTCACTATTTGGCTTTTTTCACTTTCTCCAAGTACAACAAACTTTTGGATTGAATCCATAGGCCAGTTGTTAGACCCAGTTTGGCCTTCATTTTGGTTGCTATGTCACTCACTCTGTCTCTCTCTCTCTCTCTGTGTGTCTATAATAAACAATATATATGGATTTTACTACGCTGAAGGCTCACATGTTGCTCTCTGAAACAAATGTTGGTCCCATGTGTTCCCCTTTTAACACGATTCTTAAGCGGTCCAACATGCTGTAATAATAGAGACCCTCAGTGTGGATATTTCTAACTTTTGTTTTTTTATTTCAAACAAATCCCTGTTGCAGTTTCTATTTCTCTCCAGGAGAGGACTATTCAGAACAGCAAAGTTAAATAAGGATTCTTTATATGGACATGTTGTGAGTTATTACTTAAAGTAAATAATATAGTCGCAGCTAATGTAGAAATACCACTTTTTTGTCAAAAACTATAACTATAAAACTGTACACTGCTGCAACTTCAACTAGACTTTCACTAAATCCCAAAAATGACATGCTGCAATTGGTAAATCTGGATTTATATGTTTGCTTCAAGTATCTTTTTTTCTCTTACTGAGTCGAACTTTACTGAGCTTTTCTTCAACTCACTTGATGTTGTTTTTCACAATCTATAATCCCCACCAGCACTGGAAACATGTAGGACAAAACACCAGCAGCCCAAGGTTTTGCCTTTTCACCTCCACTTCAGTACATTTGATCGTTCCATATAAATACAGGACAGTGTAGGTAGTAAAGGACTTGAAAACTATCAATTACAAATTTTTCATTAGCATTTGCATTATTCTCATAGTATCACCAATGCTTTATGTCATAAATTGTGACCATATTTGTGTTTCTTTCTGCAGGTCCTCCAGGGGCAAAGGGAGATAAGGGTGATACTGGACCACTGGGGCCCGCCGGGGCTCCTGGGTTGACAGGCTTGAGAGGTGGGTACAACCAGACTACCTTTCATCAGTTACTGAATTGCATAAAAAGTTACACACAGAAATAATCTAAATGGTCAAATGACCTATTAAAGGAATAGTTTGAGGTTTTGGGAAATACTCTTTACTTGCTTTGAGAGTTAGATGAGAAGATCGCTACCACTCTCATGTCTGTCCTTTTAATACGAAGATGGCGAGAAGGTGTATACCACATAACCGGAAAAATGGCTCCTTTTGTGCCAACCACTGCAAACAAATCCTCAACCTGTGGGAAATGCTGTGGTATTATTTCCAAAGCAGTGGAAGTATTTTACTTAAATCTTTGTAATACATGTAAGGAAGGAAAGATCAGGAATTTCTGGGTGTTAAAACTTTTTCTGATTCAATGACTCTGAAGAGTGCACAGTGTCAAATAATGTCTGTTTTTCTGATTTGCTCCCTTGTGTTTTTGGATGACTTGTACAAGCCCATAGCTCATAAAATGCACTTGGCCTATAAATGTCCAATGTAAACACAACATTTTGACTTACAAGCCTTTTATATACAAGATGATTTAGTTTTGAGTGGCATGAAAGGTGAAAATCTAGCTACCTTTTATGCAAAACAGACTTTGGCTGGTGTTTTTACCTCTGATTTTGTGATTACATTCAGTTGCATTAATAATGCAGTGAGCACCGAGAATGAAAAAGGCCAAATAAATCCGCTTAACAAAACAGGGCCCCAGACTTTGGGTGGGGATTTATTTTCAGACAGTGTGTGGACAGGGCCAGTGGGACAGGTCATCTATCTTTGTCTTGCAGGTAATTCCACAAAAACCACAACATGAACCCTCATCCAGACAGATCTGGCACCTTGTTGACTATTTTTCATAGATACTGTAAAATAAAAACAGCGACAATATGAATCCAGATGTTTTTGGGACAATTTCCAGCTTGGTACCTCTTGAATCATCACCCCCTCAGCTCCTCCCCTGTCATCATCCATCCCACATTCCCAGGCCAATGAACTGCATTTCACATGACATTTCCAAGAAGTATTATCTTCCTGCTGAAAGGAAAACCCCCCACTACTACCATAGTTCCAGGAAAAAGTGAATAAAAAGAATGTCTAACCATAGGGAAGAAGGAAAAAGGCCTGTTTATTGGTTAGCATGAAAACATAGCAAACTGAATGGAAACCCCCCCAGGACCAAAACAGAGCTACCCACAACATTCATTAAGCTGTGGTCTTTAGTGGGAGCAGTCGTCTCTTAGGGAAGGGGACTTTTAATCAAAAGTTTCAACGGTCATGGTCAGTCAATTATGGGCTTTTTGGATAGGATCAGAGCTGTACCTTTTTAAATTAACTTACATATAACATTGACGCGGCCCAGGGGGGTTTCCAGGGGGAACCGAATGGACCTGTGACTTTTTATACACGAATACATTTGTGGGCCTTATCAATGAAACAGCAAATTACCATATTGGAACTGTATAACACTAACTAGTCAGTTTTCTATATACTGTATGGCTCCATATATTGTTAATAGCCTAGACAGTGTTGCATTTTGTTTCATTGTTTATCCAAAAATATTGCAGTGATTTAAGATCAAATTAGTACATTTTCTTTCCATATCACAAATTTAAAACAGACATGTCTTCATTGTCCTTGATTGTGTACAGATTATAGAAAAAACTGCAGTGAACGTACGAAGGGACGTTGTGATGATGTTACACTGAAAGATCTTTCATAAAGACTTTTTAGTAAAGTTATAGTGACGCTTGTAATGCATCATATGTAATTACATAACAGAACATGATATACAGAGGCTTGAAGGCTTATGCTATTTAATGACAATAGAATAAATGTATTTGTCTCTCTGCTGACAGGCCTTTTTGATGATAAAAAAATGACCCATGCCATTAACAGGCCTAGATGATCTGTTTGTAATGCAGCACATGTACTTCTGTTACTGCATTTGCATTGAAGCCAAAGGAATCTATCATCACATCCAGGCTCTAAAAATCCTTTTGGACTTGTTGAACGATCTGGTCGGACTGTCCTGCAAAACGCAAAGAACACTTCTGCACTCCTTCCAAAATATGATTGATTGAGCGTTTTCCCAATGGGTTTTTGGAGGAGGGGAGTTATTGACCTTTTACAGCAGAGAGACAGAAAACCACAGAAAACTTCATCCATCATCAGTTTATTTTCTGTTTCTGGCTCTAATGCATCCAGTCTAATTATTTCATTCAGGTTGCTGAGTAGTCACAACAGTGTAATCAGAGCATATCAGGGTACAGCGACAAGTGACAAAGATTGTGCTTACTTCAACAGTGCAATCAATAACTCATTACCACATTAATTTTGAGACATTTGAGTGTGCTTATTGTACACAGATGTTCCCATTGTGTGCCACAGGGTAGGAGTTTGATCTGAAATCTGAAGGATTGTTTTATGGAACGAAACAAAGGATAGTGCTATCCTTTCAGTGTCGGCAAGCGTTCGGCAAGAGATTGAAGTGTTGGCAGATGGTGGACGAAGTGAAAGACCAACGTTAACATCGCCTCCAACATCTTTGTTTCTTCTGTTAATGATGTCAGGGTGGGGAGGGAAGACGGGAAGCAACAAGGCTTATTGGAAATGTGGTCATAAAGGCCTCATATTATTACTTTTTTTTCAAATTGCTGTGGTATAGGCTTTCAATGATTTGCAAGTAAAAGTAAACCTGAATCAGGTATTGCTAAACGTTTAGACAAAATTCTTACTTCATTGATTCCTGATTGGCAGCAGCTCCTCTAATTCATGGATTGAATTTGATTGGAGGCTTTACCACTTCAAATGCTAATTAGAAGGGAATTGTTTATTTAGTGGAACCAATCAGAACCAACTCCAGCTGTGATGAAAATACAGTGATTTTATTTCTGATAATGTCTGCACTAAACATTTTGATCAAATACTCTTAACATGATTTACCGTTAAAGCAGGTAAATCATGATAGCCACACAGTTTTCCAGTTGGATGGTTATTAATCATTTTATTGAATTCAAGCTTGTTTGTGTTTCAGGGTTTACAGGAGAAAAAGGCATCCAAGGCCCTCAGGGAATCAAAGGGCCTGTTGGGGTCGACGGTACTCGGGGAGAAAAAGGAGAAGTTGGACCTCCTGGTCCAAGAGGTATGTCTTTTATTTCTCATATTAATGCGTTTGTGTTTTTAAATTAAAATTTCTGTCTTCATAGCCACAACGTTCATCTAGAAAATGCATGGAAGCACAAGAACATACAGCACAGATTGATTTATTATAATCAGAGTATAATATAATAATCGCAGTGTACAGAATATGTAGGAGGTTGTGTACTTCATGGGGTAACAGTAGTAGTCACACTCCCAGCAGTCTTGAATACGCGTTCACAGCTCAAATCACTTCAGACTTTTGAACTGAGAAACTCACATCTCAAGCGGCTGCATGAGATGTTGACTTTTCTTTACCAGGAATTCTTCAGTACAACCAAGTCTTTCACACGTCTTCCATGACTAACAGGTGGCACTGTTCTGTTTTTATGTTTCGCCATGGAAGCTATAATTGCTTAACTATCCATATCTTCCTTTATTTATTTTTTTAAAAACAGCTGTCTGTGCTAATCAGATCAGTTTTCAGCTGTCTTACATGAGTCAGTGCAAGAAAATATTTGACCTTATATAAACATTCAGCTGTTAAATGATGGGTACACTTTTCTGAGTATAATAAACACTTCAAAATGACTCTTTGTAGTATCACATTTTGAGCCGCTAAGTCCAATAAAAATAAAACAATCTCCAAGAGCTGTATCGCCAGTGTTTTTGTGTCATTCATGTGTGCAGGGAGTCAGCCGATTCAGACGGACTCTAATGTGCATCGTTATGAGTCCAACAGCAAGGAACCCAAAAGAACTCTTAGAACATGGCATCCAGTTCTCTCATTGGATTCGATATAAGGATCCTTCAGTCTGCTTTCCCACTGTTCAGTGTTTACTTATCCATCCACTGATCAGTCCACTCACCCTCCTCCTTCTCACTGGCCCTCATTCATCAAGCTATCATGAAAAAGAGCTCAGAATCTAACTTTAAAATTATCCATATAGACAATTGTCATGTGTGATTCAAGAAGCAGGCTTTAAATTGCTTAAAATCACACAATGGACTGATAAATCACAGCCAGTGGAGTCCAGAGGAGAGCTGATTATTATGTTCCTAACATTTTTTTGAAGCAGGGACACATAGCAAGCCCACAGCAGCCACCCATCTAATTATTATATGCAGTATGCTTTTGCAGAGAGCCCAATCCATAATGAACATTTAATAGTGTCATAACAGCTGAATATACCATTATGCATTGTAAGAGAACATTTGGAAATTTTGTATTTACAGTAGTTTTCCATTGCACACTATAAATATATATTTATTTGACATGATAGTTCAAATTCTCTAAGTAGACATGAGAATCTGCTACAACAGATTTGATGCCAACTTTTAGAATAAAAACACAATACCTTGATGACCTGCAATTCTTATTCTCTCTGCCTTTCCTTCCATCCACTAATTTCTCCGTTTATCCATTTATCCAGACCAGTCTGTATCTACATAAACCCCTGGGGTGGTGATGTTTCCACTCTGGCATGACCAGCTGGACAGTACCAACGATAACAAAAACTCAGACACACAGAGCACTGTTAGGGAAAACACAGCCATGACAAATATCATGAGGCGCTGCAATCTTTTTGGCGTCAGCATTTCATTGTGTGTGTGTATGAATATAATATGTGTGTTTAGCCAACAGCTGCTGCCAATCGAAGCTGGGTTTAGCTGAAATGTCCACAGTCCCTATGTTGGCCAGTAGCTTTCAGAATCTTGGACCAGGCTGATCTGTTGTCTTCTGTGTGTGCGCATGCGCTTTGTTGTTATGGGTAAATCCTCTGCACCAGACTCCACTCTAGTTTTGGTGCATTTTTATATAGATAGATATAACTGATGCCTATAACTGTTCTGGCCTTGCTATAAAATGTTGACGACAGCACTTGGCCTTTGAGGTCTTTACTGGAAGCAATTGTGAAACTGTGAAAACAGTACTGGACAACAAATTAAATTATATTCATTACAAATCAGAAAACGATTAGATATCATTAACAAGAGTTAGACCAAAGGTTTTGTGAAGATTAATTAGAAAAAATATATAGACTAGCTGTCAGTTACATCGTCCCTCATGCCAGGAAGAAATAAAGTATCACAAAAGATCAACCTTAAAGGCCTGGTCACACCAGAAAGTGGCACAGCGAGATTCATCTGAATTATTTAGTTGTATAAGCGTGGTGTAACTATTCACAGGCTAGTTGGGGAACTATTGTAACTGGCAAACTAACTGCTAACACAATAGCCAGATGGGAAAATGCTAGATCTAGTCAGTCACAATAGCTCCCCCCTGGGTTGTACATCATTTATTTAAAAAAAGAGAATATTGAAAAGATCTCAGAACTTACAAGCTAGCTAACAGCTTGCTAGCTCTCAGGTAGCATGCTCGTACAAATAAAAGATGTATTTGTACCATCGACTCCTGTCTTATCTTTCCATTCCCTCAAAGGTCAGCACTGTCAAGAACACTTGCTATTGGTCAACAGTGCAAATTCACAATTCAAAGTTCACAGAAGTTGAAAAATTCTTACAGATTTACTTTGCCCCCGCAAGCGAATCTACTGATCACAAATAATCTAGTCAACACACAGAGACTACACAAGAGTAAAAGTAAAAGGAGAAACCAACTGCTGATTGCAGGATAATAACGTTTAATAATTCAACAAATATACAGTTCATTAACACTTTTTTCTACTCCAAACAACTAGTGTTAAATGGCCACATTTTGTGCATCCGGGGCCTGTTTGAGCACTTTGCAAGTACTGCCTACACACAGATCTCAAATGATGGAAGCATCGTAGTTTGAAAATGATTCTCACTCAAATGTGGTGTTTGTTTATTTGTCTGTGAAACATGAGCGAGAGGAAGTTATCTTTTGTTGCAGATCATTGCATGTTGTAATTTGGCTTAACGGGCCTCTGATTTGTTTGGAGTAAACAGAAAAAAAACATGGAAACTTATCGCGGGCAGCAATAGCCAGCATGGCTGAACAAACATGAAAAAAATGTCACCCACAAAAAGCTCCGGTACTGGTGACATTGTTTGATTGACAAGTTAATTATGGAAAGAGCAGTTCAAAACACAAATAAGGATTTTTCAAGAAAAATGGAGACAAGATGAAGTAAACAAGGATCTTCGCGGATGTTTGGCCATCTACACTCTGGCAGTTTACAACAATGTCTGTCTGTGCTTCCACCCATCTGGGGTCTGGTTGTGGCTTTAACAAACCAGTGAAGGGTGAAGAGTTTGTAGACTTTCTGGTGTGAACGGGGCCTCAGCGTAAGGGAGTCGCTCAGCTGTGGAGGGAGGAGGGACACTGAAAGCTTGTTAAAACAGCACTGGGAAGCTTCATGGTTTCTTTTTGTAGATGAATGGTGGGTAGACTGAGCAGGTGTTGGCGTTCTCTTTCACTGTAAAGCATCACAGATCAGCTGATTTGAACAAGCTGTGTTTGCTGAAAATATTGCCAAATATTGTCATTTCTTGGTGTTTAAAGCTGCATTAATGATTTTCTTGGCCACTTGGGAGAAGAAAAATTCCATAACAAGCTGGAAGACTCACAGTCCAGAAATATTATCACATTATCAAGTGGTTATGGCTAACGTGTTAGCAAACAGTTGTCTATTTACCCATCCAATTGAGCAACTTCATTTGGGGTCGTGTTTTTGGCCACCTGATGAATATAAGTCCAATATTCACTTGCATTTAAGGATTGTTTTGGTCTCAACCAACTCCTAATAAAAACATTTGGGTCTTTAGCTGCTAAATGCTCCTCTATTTTCACCAGTCGCCCATTTGATTTATTGTTTATATTAACAAGACTACAGGAATGCTAGCACCTCTGTGAGGCTGAACTTGGGCACAGCGGTGCTTTGAGCTAAATGTTATCGCCAGTATGCTAATGATGACAATGACAATACTAGAATACTAATGTTTAGCTTGTTGGCGTGCCAGGATTTGTTAATTAGCACTGAACACAAGTTACAGCTGAGGCTGATGGGAATGTCATTATTTTTGCAGGTACGATATCCTCATAAACCAAAGTAATGGACAAATTGAAATTTTGACTTGCTGATGGCGCTAGGGGAAAAGTCAGGGGATCACCAAAGTCATTAGGATTCATCCTCTGGGCACCATGAATGTCTGTACAAAATTGAATGGCAATGCATCCAATAGTGGTTCAGATATTTTAGTCTGAACAAACTTGGTGGACCGACAGGCCGACTTTGCCATCCATACAGCCGTGCCGCTAACGTGGAAAAAGCTGTTAATTAGTTTAAGTACTTAAATTTCAGATGTCTACCCATGTCTGCCATTCAGAGCCACCAGCTTGCGAAACAACTTAGTAGTTGTAGTTTTAAATCAAATGCATCTGTCTCTTGTGGCTCAGCAATAGCTTACGAGTTTGTTTGGGTTTTTCCCACAGTGTTATTTAGTTGTTAAGGTTGTGGTCAAGATGGAGGTGACGCTAACAGCTGAGGGCGTCACAGGCAGGGTGTGGTGTTAGCTACATTACGCAGACATGGACCCACACATACAGTAACACATGGTAGGTGGGACAGAGTGCCACCTCGGCTGGCAGCTGCTCTGTGG
Organism: Maccullochella peelii; assembly: GCA_002120245.1. NCBI lineage: Eukaryota > Metazoa > Chordata > Actinopteri > Centrarchiformes > Percichthyidae > Maccullochella > Maccullochella peelii. The sequence goes on along the minus strand of LKNJ01001876.1, from coordinate 32,287 downwards.
TCTTGGATGTGAAAAAAAAGAGTCAAATTAAAAGTGGGATAAATGCTTACTTGAAACTGATCCTCTTATAGCTTCATGGCAAAAACAGACTTGTGGTTTCAAACCTCATGGCTGAAAATTAGCTACAAATGCAGCTGAAACAGACTCTCTCCTGCTTTGGAGGTTATTCCCGGGAGTTTGGAATAGAATCATATTTTGAAATGAAAACAAATGAGAAATAGTCGTATCCAAGCTGCTGATTAGAGGGAAGTGTTGTGCGTAAACGTACCGTAATTTTGCAGAAACCACAAATGAGAGGATTTTTACTTGCATTGATTGAGCGGTTTTGCATTGTATTAACTTAACCGACCTGATGTCCTCAGGCAGCTCGTTCCAGAGCTTTAGGGCTATAACTGCAAACGCTCTGTCACCTCTAGTTTTCAGCCGTGCTTCAGGAACAGATAAAAGACCTCTGTCTGAGGATCTCAGGCTACGTACTGGCTTGTATGCAACAAGGAGGTCAGATATGTAGGATGGAAAGAGGCCATGGAGAGCCTTAAAAGTCAACAGTAAAATCTTAAAATCTATTCTAAAACTTACAGGGAGCCAATGCAAGGAGGCTAAAACTGGTGTAATGTGGTCACTTCACTGCGCAAGTTTTGTTGTGTGCTGCTCAAAGCTTAAGTTACTGTCAAACCAAACGCCAAGATTCGTTGCAACATGCTTGATGTGTTCCAACAGGGAATCAGCAGATGGCAGGATTTGTTTTGCTATGTTCTGGGGGCCAATTACACATATTTTTCTAAGATTTTTGATATAAAAGGTAGTTTTGAGATTGGTCTGTAATTTTGAGGGAGGGTAGGATCCAGCCCAGGCTTTTTTTAAAAGAGGTTTTGCACATGCTGTTTTAAAGTAATCCGGGACACAACCATAAGATAAAGAACTGTTAAAAACTGCCAACAGACAGGGCCCAATAGATTCAATGATTTTGAGAAGAAACTTTGTTGGTATTACATCAATTGGACTGGAAGACATTTTCATTTGAGATGCTATTTCTAAAAGCTCAGACAAAGAAAGGGGAGAAAAGTGATTTAAAGTGGGGGCACAAGGAGGGGTCGGATTTACCAGCTTATCAACGGTCCTAAATCAGAATCTGGGGTTATGCTGATGAGCAGAGATAAGTTGAGAGAAATATTGTGCTCTTGCATTCTTTACCATGTTATTGTAGTCTAGTGATAGCTCCTTCATAGCATTATAATGTACTTGGAGACCTCTTCCATCGCCGCTCTGCTTTCCTACGCTCAAACTTACAGTTTATCCAGGGCTGCTTTTCTTGTGTAGGTTTTGACTTGACTTTAAGAGGAGCAATATTATTCAATGTGGATGCACAGACAGAGTTAAAACAGTCAATTCGTTGGTAAGATAGTGTTCAGACAGGAGTGGGCTATGATAATTAAAAAGTGTACAGAACCTTGAGACACTTTGTTCATTGAAAATGCAAGAGCATGTAGAGTAGGGTTGGACGGTGTTAATGCTATCTGTTTCATAGGTAAAAACTATGCATTTATGGTCAGATACACTCATGTCTTTTAATTGCATGGCAGGAACTCTCACGCCCAGGGTAACACGGCCACGGTTATGTGTTTGTCCACAAACGTACTGTTTAAGGTTAAAAGATGTAGTGATGTTTAAAAAAATCAGCATCATGGATGTTTGAGGACTCATCAACATGAATATTAAAATCACCACAGAGAACAATTCTATCATACTTTAAAACAAGTGTTGATAAAAATTCAGGGAGTTCTACTAAAAAGCTGCAGATAGATTTTGGAGGGCGATAAATTATAGCAAATAAGATCGGGTGGAGACCGTCTAGTTTAAACAGGAAGAAGGAAGAAAATTCGTTGCATGGTAACTGATGGCATTTGAGACGGTTCCTACAAACACTCACAAGGCCACCGCCGCGACCACTGTTCCTGGGTTTGCAGTCATAGTGTGGAGGACATGGTTCAACAAGCTCGTAGTGATCCTTATTTTGTAACCAAGATTCAGTTAAAAACATAATATCTAAGTTGGCAGATAAAATAAAATCATTCAAGATAAAAGTTTTACTGGTAAGCGATCTCACATTGAAAAGTGCCATTTCTTAGTGTAACTGGACTGGGAGTTGTAATTGATGGAGAGGCAGTGGCTGTTGGTGGGACAGTGGTAGAGTTTATGTACTGAAGATTGTTTTTGTCAACCTGCATGCAAACATCTACACTGTAAAGATTCTCCAAGAAATTACCTTGACACTGGTGCCTTTATTTCAATCCAAAAAAAAAATCTGTTTTCAATACTTCTGTCTTCTCTTTCCTCTCTTTCACCTCATTCACCTCCACTCCACATCAGAAACTTTCAGAGGTAAATTAAGCACCCGACGCAGGGTGGGTGTCCTCTAATTTTACATTTTATGCCAATATCACAAGGCAAGATTACAGGGCTGACTATTTTAGAGGATTTCTCTGAAAATATACCAAGGAGCACAAAGGAGAGGGTGTGTTACTTCATTCGCACACATACATTTCTGCCCCCATGTGTGCTATATTGTGGTTGGCACTGTAGTGCACATTATGATAAGCTTAGGTTGTGAGTGTAGGGTTCAACTGATGAGTAGGTCTATGGTTGGTCTTTAATTTAAAAAACGGGATATTATTAGTGTCATCCAAATTGAATATGATTGAGGTTCCTTTCTTTTTACACCTGCAGTAAAAAATGCGTGCCATGATGTTAAAGAGGCTTTTTCTACTAAATAATAAGAGCAAAATCTGAGTGAAGATCTCATGTTTTACTTACTTACTACTCAGTGTGCTCTAAATTGATTATAAATGGGTTCTAAATGGACCCAGGCTAAGGTCTGGTAAGAGTTATAAAAAAAAAAAGTTATAAAGTCTGTGTGATTTTCATTTTGTTTTTCTGTTTTGTCCTCAGGTGACAGAGGAGACAGAGGGTTTAAAGGGGAGAAGGGGGATCGAGGAGACCGAGGAGAGAAAACAGGTGAGAGCTGATATATGACTTAACAGTTTAAAGGCGTGAAGAAAGAAGTGACAGATTTCAGTCAACAACATTGAAATAGCAATTGTTATTGCCTTCAGAAGCAACTTATGAGTGTTTTCTGTTCCTGCACACCTTTAAACAGATCGACGTATTTGTCTCTGCCTTCTAAAATGCATATGATGGTTACAAAAACCATTAATGTGACTGTGCAAATTTTCCAGCGCTATGGTTAAGGTTTGGTACATTTAGGCAATTGAAACTACTTGGTTAAAGGAACGGTCATGCATGTCCAAATCACACGCTTTGCTGACCTGACCATCCACCCGAACCTCCTTCAACGTCATGCAACTCCCACCTTTGCTTCTGAGCGACTATAGTCATAATTCACACGGTCGCGAGAGGTCCTTGTCAGGTACACATAAGGTTGTTCCAGACCTTTGAAGACTGGGTGGGTTTTAGGGTGAAGACCGTCTCAGAAAAGGGCAAAAGTGCTTCCAAAAGTAATCCACCTCAGCTGCTCATGAAGAGTCTGTGCTCTTATTAAATTATTTTGAAAAAATACAACAGGATTTTAGTAATATAACCGCAAAAACTGATGTATGAATATTCATCAGGCGCGTCTGCGACTTATGTTAGACTGCATAGTTTGCATTGAAAATGTTTTCAGTGACAAGTTAGTACCTGGGTTTGGGATCTTCCAAGGACCTTGAGGAGGTTTCAAGCAGTCCCCAGCAGAAATAAAGAACAGTTTAATAGTATTACACCACTTTTCTATTCTAATAGTACATTTTGCTCTCACTACTGTTAGATTCCAATATACAGTACATTGTTGACTGTTCTACTTGAACAAGCTTAATAACAACAAAACATTGCAAAGCTGGAAAGATTTTTCCAGCAACTTCAATTCCCCCAAATAATAACATCCTGTAAAGAATGCCAAGTCTCTCTTTTGGTTGAGTGACTTCATTATGTAAAGCTTGTAAGAGATGACCACACATGCATACAGACAGACTAGTAGAGGAGTCGGTTAATCCAATATGGTTAAACAGTAAAGTGAACATGGTCTGCTAAAAGATTCAACACTGAAATTAAGTGTTTTATAGACTTCATTGCGGAAAAGCATGTTGGAACAACTTATGTTACAGCAATATCCCCACTAATTAGTGTGGAAGCAAACTACTGTTTCAATTCCAGTGACACTGTTTTATATGTTTTCCATCACCCTCTTCTCCCACTAAACCTTTATAGATGAACAACAGTAGCTATAAAGCTACAACAGTTTTGAGGCCTTTGTTCTGCCTCCACTCCCAAAACTATTTTCACACTGTTCTCAACTTTCTGTGGGCCCTGGATGAACATTTAAAAATCACACTTATTTCCAAGATTCGTTTCTTTTGTAACATAAAAGCATCACATGGCATCACTCACATTTATGTAGCTTTTAAACTCAATGTATTAGAATGACAAATGACACTTGCATTTGTTGCAGCAGAGACTTGTGATAGGATGCTAGAAAGAAAGATAGAATACAAACAGGTAGATGTGTTAGAAATTAATCATATATAAGATGTTTAGAAGACATGAAGCATTACCCTGAGCCGAGCCGGATGCATTTTAAGTGATGTATTACTTACAAAACAGATTATAGTACTCTGTTTATTCTACATCTTAACTATTTCAGATATCTGCTGAGGTTTCTTAATTTACATTAGCCGTCCATGGCTAATAAGAAGCAGTGGGAGAGAAGTAGCCCCAGTTTGTGCCTCTCGTGTATAAACAATACATTTGAGTCACAAAGATAAGCATCCAAATTTCCTAAAAAATGTATACCTGGCGATCTTTAAAAAACCCAGAAGATTGTTTAACAACACGTACAGCTGTTGTGAAGGTATTTCCAGAAACCCCAAAGACTCTTCTAACCATCTGGCTGAAAAAATATTCCATCTGTTGCACGATAAAAAAGATATATAACCCGTTTCTCAAGTTGCGACTGTTTTTCCTAATCCATTTAGCCAGACCTTACACATGTCTTTACTCTTTGAAAACCACAAGCAAAATATTAACATGTTCCGTTTAATAGAATATATTGGAAAGAAACATCAATACATACCAATGTAATTGATAATAAAATTTAAATTTTTGGTTCATGTTGTACAAATTGAGCAAAGAAATACTGTGTGTCATTTCTGGCTTCTGTGTTTAGATCAGGAAAAATCTTTTTAAACGTGCAGTGGTCAGTAGACAACTTTTTTTTATGTTTTTTTATCCAGATGGTTCAAAGAGTCTTTGAGGATTCTGGAAATACAGGACACTACTGCTGTAATATGAGCACATATATCAGTGTATATGATCCAAAACCAACATTTGGCAATACAAGAACAAAGATTTACGAGCTGATGACTTTATGGGCCTCATACATACATCTCTGCCCCACCTGATATTCTATGCAAAGAGCTGTGGGAAGTTTAAAGGATCAGTAGATCTGCTTTTCTTTCCAGCGTAATCTCACGGTTTCCGACACACGATGAAGGACCACATGGCTTAGTGTACATCAAAAGGATTTGAAAACCATTATGTGTATGCATATGTTCTGTGGTGGTAAGCTGAAACCTCGGAAAAAAAAAAAAAAACACCAATATGGAGTCAGGTAGAAAAAAAAAAAAGATCCCAAAACCCTTTGTTACATCATCACGGTTGTTCTCCGTGTGATGAGTGATGGAGTGGTGTCCTTGATCCACCGACCATCTGAATGCTGTTTCTGCCCGTTACAGAGCCGTCAAAGAGCGTTTCTTTCCTCACATCATTTACAAGACACGGATGTTTGAGGTTTCGGACAAAGAAAGACAGACTGAGACCACATGCTGTTGGCTCTCAGAAACATCAAATCTCTGCGTCGTGCACTTTTCTGTCACAAATCTCATGTGGCTGACTTATTGTTTGATGCATGCCTCAGATCTTCTTACACTTCAAAGCATACAGTGCATACCTGTATGATCGCTTACCAGAAGGAGCACCGGAGTGACCCAAGATCACTGAAGTTTTGTCTGTGGGTTAAGTCCACGTTCATCCACACATGTTGGGTATTAACACAGAAATGAACCTGCCATACAAGACGCTATGTCACTGAAAGGATCAGAATCTTTAGCGCTTTTGAAAGCCTCGACAGCACAAAATCGAGGAGAAAAAAGAGCAAATGGACCCCAGATTGTTATCATTTGTGAGACTGAGTGAGAGAGAGGGAGAGATCTTTCATCTGTGTAAAACAATTTTCTTCTATAGTATCTAGATTTATGTTAATTTAATTAACAATGAAGTCTCTTAAGTCACCAGAAACACACTTAAAGTAAAAAGTGACAAAAACAAAAGAAAATGGAGAACTCATGAATGTTTGTGTCCGTATTTATGTAAATGCAGTAGCAGTTTAAAAGCCAGTAAACAGTTCTTAGTTAAAACTTGTATAGTGGCCGTATGTCGCCACTGTACAGCATACTGTATGTGCTGCTTTCTTCTTGCTTTTATATTCTTTTGATCTTCATAAATATGTTTATCTGATTATTGGTGTGTTTTGGAAGGAGGTGGAAAAGGAAGGGATTGGTTCGGGGTTCCCACAGACCAATCATGAACAAGGAGAAGTTTGCAGTTAATGCGGCCACAGACATTGATGTTTCAAATTTCGAGAGGCATGTGCTGGGTTGTGTTTGCGAAAGCCTGTCGCAAGAACCATGCAGCTGGTGTAAACATCCCCAAATAATAAAGAGCAGGACAGAGATGCTAACGTTTGCCTAAACTGTGATAGCATGCAGGACCAGCATCCACGAAGTGAAGAAATGCTATACGGTGGATGTGCTAGTTGTGAGCAGGGCTTTTTTTTTATATGTAACCTGTAACCCCACAAAGTAAAGTACTTGTGGCCTTGATGTACTACTGTAGGTTTAAGCTAGTTAGCTGGACATGCTAAAGATTGTGGCTGATATTAGCGCAGATAAACACACTGAAATCTGTTCACAATATTGTGTATTCCTGAGAATCTTTCCATGGTTGACTGAACATAGAACAGATAATGATGACATGAAATATGTCCAACATTAACTGAGGCTAAAGTCCAACAATTTGCCTATTATAATTCCTGAAAGACATTTTCCCATGTGTATTTAACTTGTAAAAAAAACACCCAATTTGCTTTTCATTTTTAGGGCATTGCAACATTTTGGAATTTTCACTTGACAGTTGATCTATTACAAGAGAGACTGGAAGTGATGCATAAGTACATTCACACAGCTCTCATACCTTCAGAGGCCAGCTGACAGTTTGATCTCCAGGGTCCAACTTTAAGTGTTGTGGGTTTAATGTTTGACAGGCTGTTTTTAGAGTGGACCTGTGCAGCTACAGGGTTCCAGATATAAATGATTACATTGATTGCTTCGGTCTCTGGTGAGACATTTATTTTCACCCTGGAACTCTGGCTCATGAAAACATCATGTTATTATTTTTATGTGGAGGTTCACCTGAAACCAAGCCTCCAACATCAATACTGAGGAACAGAATCAGAGATCAGTCAATATATATTTATTTTCTACTCTTTGGTTCTCACTTTTCACTTCTCACTTTTAATTATGTTGAAATACCCCCTATTTAGTCAGTTTTTATTATTTCTGTTTGCTTTTTATTTGCTGAATCCAATTATATGTTGCTGGAACAGAACAACCCAGCTCCCCCACAGTGTAGTTTAATCTAATTTAATTTATTTCTAATTTCATGCACACACAGTTAACCAAACACACATGCAGAAATGCTCATGCTGAGAACACTTAAGAACAGTGAGGTGAGTCAATTTTGTCCTTTTATTTTACAATTTCATCTTCAGAATCAGACCCAGTTTGAGTCTTTTCATGGTCTTTTACATGATGTTAATTAGTGAGCTTTAGAGGTGCTGTTAGGCGGATTTTATCACCATTAGACAGAGCCAGGCTAGCTGTTCCCCCGTGTCTTTATGCTAAGCTAAGCTAACCAGTTGCTGGCTGGAGCCTTATATTTACCAAACACATATGAGAGTGGTACTGATCTTTTTATCTAACGCTCGGCAGAAAAGCAAATAAGAGTATTTTCAAAAAATGTAGAATGTAAAAACAAATATCACATGAGAGGCACAAAGTGGAACTGGTTTCAAAACATGCTTGTATGCTCGCCAAATTTTGAAGAAAATCTAATTAGAGGAAAACAAATTACACTAAACAGAAATAAAAGTGTCAAACGAAAGAAAAGTAGCAGAGCAAACAATGTGAGGGATAATAACATCTGAGTTTTACGGAGAATATTTTATGAACAGATGGAGCCAGTTAACTGTGTTCCTGAAGCCATTCAGTCCTGACCAGTCCAGACCCGTCCTGCCTGCCAGATAAACATTAGTAATACAGAATCACTCCATGTTCTGGCCTTCGTCAGGTATCGACAATCCGGTGCTGTAGCTCCCCTGGCCTCTGAGGCTTGAACCACTTGGACGACAACCAACACTTGGAGCGTACTTCCCTAGTTTTCCCTGGTCAAAAACAGTCATTATATCTCATGCAGCACACATTAATTTCCCCACTTTCACAGAAAAGGTACAAAGCATGTTATGAAATGTCAAATTTTTGTCCAAATTAGGGAGTGTTTCTACTTTATGGTGAACCACTTTGTTAGCTGTCCAAGGTGAACATGAGAGCTGTCAGACTGTGGGGAGGCCAGATAAGTTAGAGACCAGGATGCTTGTTTTTTTTGCTTAAGTATTTATTTTGATCGTTAACTTTTCTCTCTGTGGGCATGTTTGTTATTGTGCACAAGCTTTTTGACTCAGGAAAAGTCATTTACTACGTAAAGTTAAGGTCCTAGTAGTTGGTTCGATTCAGCTTTTTGAGGCTTACTTTCCACCACAGGAATAACAGCTAAATTCATTTACTTATATTTTGATCCAAAAATGAAATTTGTGGTTTTGACATGTTGATATTTTACGATATTTAAACACCATTTGGAAACCAGGGTGAATGACAACAGAAAATGTTTTCACCAAACAATGTGCTGCCCTTAGCTACTGTTGCTACGCTTTCTGTTCTGGCACATGTGCAGTTAACGGTGGCAGATTTACCACTAAAAATTCTCATAATGTTTTTAAATGGGTGGTTGAATTTAGACAGAGGTTTCTCTCATTTCTAGCCTGCGACTGATTTTATCAGCTGTAGCTAGATGGCTAATGAAGCTAATGTTAGCTGTTAGATTCCTGTGTAAGGGGTCCTAAATGGCGGTATTATTATAGATAAGACTTTATTGATCCTTTAGTAAAACTCACAAGCTACACAGCCGTATATATAATAAAAAATAAGCTCCACTTTTACCAGCTGCAACACTAATGTAATGCACATATTAACGTATCAATAATTGAATTAAATTATGTAATATTTATTATTCTGATGGACCATCCTGCATAATGAGTACTTTTACTTTTTGTACTTTTGTATTTTCACTGAAGTAAAACTTTGAATGCAGGACTTTTGCTTGTAACAGAGTATTTCTACACTGTGGTATTGCTATTTTTACTTAAGATCTCAGTACTTCTTTTCTTCCATCACTGGATATAAAAACGTATTTTATGCCAAGACTGAAAAAGAGTAATCACAGAGGCCGACCTGTACCTGATTAAAAACATGCTGTTCGGCAACATGGTGCGTTTGTTACCACCGGTGTCTCACAGCAAAGACCAGGGACCAATTCCTAGTCTTCTTCCTTTTATGTTATTATCACTTCTAAGTGGGTTTACTGTCTAAAGACAAGAATGTTTTTAGGTGAAATGAAAACACTGAAGGAATGGACACAGGACACGGGAATGAGTGAGCATCTTGATTCTTTAAACATTTGAAAGATTTTGAAAAATAGAGAGAGAAGAACTCAAACTGTTTAAAGTCATCACTGTAACCATGAATAATGAAAAACAATACTATGACTGTAGGAAGCAATACTGAATATAACTTGACTACTTAAGTGAATATAAGAGTACATGTGTATAACATAGAAAAGCTGTAAAACATAATGAATGTATGAGTATATGAGCATATCAAAGAAAAGTTGCAACTTAAAACACTGGTTTTCATCAAATATAAACTGAATACATGGAAGGCCTATAAATCTTGACTTAACTATGCTGCTTAAGATGCATTATGTGACACACAGAGCTTGACTCCGTTGGCTTCAGGACCTGCGTGTTTACGAATGCAAAGAATGAGGACAAAGTTAAATGCAAACATTATAAGACCATCTGGATTTCAACTCTAATGAGGGATTTCAGGGATCAGTTGAGATGGCGAGGACAGCTGAAAGTTCACACTCTCATTTTCTTGCCTCCTTCAACACCGTGTTGGAGATATTTGACCATTACGATACCCCCCCACGTGGTAAAAAGAACTAAAGAAGTGTCAACAAACCAGTGGTATTACCGGTAGTTATATCTAAGTAAAACCCAATATTAACACTAATTCAATAACTTCAGCTGATTAAAAAGAAACTATACTGTGTTTGTCTGTATCCGGTTTCACCAGAACCACAAAAAATATGTAACAAGATAAAAGCAGCTAATGAAAGTTTGTTTTTCAATTAATCAGCGGTGACTAGAAGACTAGCAATGAGGGTGACTATATACTACCATAACTATAGATGACTGTTTAGCAACACTTTGCATCACCACTTTTTTTTTTGTGGCCCAAGAGGTTTATTTAAGGACATTTAAAAGTAAAGTATCCTGTTTGGAAAAGTAGTTAACCGTTATAAGAAGTATTAATTACTGTGATACTTCTTCATGTTTGTGCCAGCAGGGTCTTCCAGTTTTTACCCAACCTCATAGCAATTGAAAAAAGAGAGACCGTTTTGTATTTGACGGGTGAATAAATCGATTCAACATCTGTTTCAGGTAATTGAGTATTCAATTACTCATCCCTTGTTCCAAACTAAGTATGTGCTTTTCTAGCACTCGTTGCTTTCCTCTCGTTCAGTCTTTTTTTCTTTCAGTAGAGCAACAGGAGATTGAAAGTACATCTTATTTCTGGTTTTAATTTCCTGGTTTTCTGCAAGAATATGATGCAAATATGTGCAGTAGATATGATAGTATAATGTTATGGTAGATATTAAATTATGATGGGCTAGTGAGTGCAAAGTACTTGACTGTATAATGAGAGTTAAATGGTACACAGTTAAAATTTATGATGGTCTGATGAGACTAATATCCTGTCTAGATAATGTGTCTGGCTGTACTCTCCAGCACTTTGTCAACAGCCTCAGTCAGCGCGCACGAGTCCAGAGTAGTGTAGCTGTGTGTGTGTGTGTGTGTGTGTGTGTGTGTGTGTGTGTGTGTGTGTGTGTGTTAGCAGGAGCTTAATGCATCCACAGTACATCTCGTATTCCTGAAACTATGCAGCAGCTGTACTCTCATAATTGACTTGATTTATCACCTTTCAGACGGCAGAGAGAAAATGAGAAAGAGAGGTAAACACACACATACACACACACACACACACACACACACACACACACACACACTCATACACGCTTCATTCAGATTATAATGTAGTTAAGTTCTTGTATGCAAGTTCTCAGCCATAGTACCCCTGAGCAAGGCACTCCAACCCTGAATCCATCACTCTGGCTCAAACCGAACACTGTAGAGTGTTGACACGTTGTATTTTAATAGTTATTATATTTTATATTACTAGCAAAATGCCACCACGTGTTGTAATTCAAACTGCTTTATGCTTCAAAATCCTTCAACCTGCACACTGTCAGGTTCAGGAGATTACTGCCAGACTATACAATATGTCATGATGCTCACTGAAAAATTACTTTTGGACGAAACTTCAATCCCAAATTTTTGTAACCTCCAACTTTTTATAAGGGGGTTCACATGAGAGGAAGAAAGAAAAAGTTCCCTCGCTCAGAATAATTGTATTTATTTTTTTTGTTGAATCAAAGACTATTTCTGTGGTTTATGGAAAGAATTCTGTTGCAGCATGTTGAAAACAACCTATTCATCTCTGTTTGTTTTCATATTGGTTTGATTTACAGGGCTTCATTAAACTCATAAACACTAGGAATGAAAATAATCTGCTCAGTGTGAGTTCAAAACCATGCCAACAAACGCAGGATAAAAGAGAGTCGTGTTCGATCAATGAAGTCGTGTTGTTATAAATAATAAAGACTTCAGTATTTCTGCACACTAAGGAACATGATGCTGTTTTCTACAAACATTTTATTGCATGGAGGCTCCAATAAATGCACAAAAACTGTCTGCAAACACATTAAATGGTAGAAATAAATGTGTGTAATTGCCTCTATCAATTCAGATGTGTATTTGCATACACAGATCAATATGTGAGTGCGTGCTTGTGTGTGTTGCAGTGGAGGAGACCCTGGTGCGGCTGGTGAACGGATCGGGTCCTCATGAAGGTCGCGTGGAGGTTTTCCATGAACGCCGCTGGGGGACGGTGTGTGACGACGTCTGGGATAAAAAGGATGGAGACGTGGTGTGTAGGATGCTGGGATACCAAGGAGCCACTGAGGTCCATAAGACCGGACGCTTCGGACAGGGTATGAGATGGTCAGCACACACGTATACAAACTGTTATTTCACTGGTGCATTTTAAAAGTGTCCCTACTTACAGCTGCATTAAGGCAAATTTACATTACATACCCGTGTAGTTGCAAAGGTCACAGGGAGTCCTTTCTGTGACACACATTTTGCCATACAGCCAAACTTCATGGACTGTACACGCCTACGAGCGCGCCTGCACGTGTGGGACTAGTATGTACAGAACTGTAGATATCGGAGCTTTTAATTATGCAATGATAATGTAACTTAACTGTGATTATAGTTACTAGTTTCTGTTGATTTTTGTACCATACGGAGATGAACAGAAACCAAAGGCTGCCTGGATGGTGAGAAGTTCATCTGAAAAGGTGGTCAAATTTGACAAAAGTATTAGCTGTATTAAAAGTATACACAATGTCAGCATGTTGTGGACATACAAAGTTCACGAGTGCTTTAACTGCAGTCAGAGTAATAGTAAAGTAATATTTTGAATGTGAAGGTACTCCCCCTTTAAGTTCAGCCTTGATGGTCAGTTTGTGAATTAAAGAACATCTCAATCACGGCAGGAAATCAATTAAATTTATGCTGCCCACAGCACATATCCATGGTGAAATTTACTGATGGAAGTGGTTCTGATTTTTACTAACTCTGCTGTTTTTTGAGTGGTATTACTTGAACTGTGCCCTAAAATGCTGCAGGGATTAATATTAAGGTTTTATGGAGGAAAGTCATGTGAGCCAGATGTCATCAAGAAAGAGTCTCAGAGGTCATATCCGTCTCCCTCTTTGTCTCTGTCTCTCCATTTTATTTCATTCACCAAGTCAGCCTTACATCATTCAGAGTCTCTGTCCAGGCAGAGTTGTTACCAACAAGTCTGGAAAAACTGGAGGAAAACATGCCTTTGTTCCAGGGGACGAGTAGGACAGCAGTGACTAACATCACGGCTGGATTCAATTTAAAACAATCTGGAATTCAAATATATCTTTTCAGATGAGTCACCCACCTTTTTGATTTTTTTTAGCTGAACTTTAACATCTTTTTATGCTTTTTAAAGCATTTCTCAGACCCAGATTTAAGACCACCAGATTTGTGGTGAGATTGTTTTGTTTACTGATGTTTTTAAGGTCAAGAATGAACTTTTCATTCTAACTTTGAAGCCAACAAGGATGAAAAGTCCTGCTCAGAAAGGAAGATCGCGTTATTCGATCGAAAGCTCTGGAACATCGTCTTGATGGACCTCGTGGTGAGATTGTTTTGTCAACTGCTGTTTCCAAGATCAAGAATAAACTTTCAGTTTCAATCCTGTATTGTTGTTTTGGTCATAAAGACCTCTGCTGCTCTTAGTTCAACTAGAGTTAGAATGATGATTTAGAGCGTGTGATGGCCATCAAACAACTGTAGAGAATTAAAAAGAAAGTTACGGTAATGTCTGCAGCTGCACTAGCTGCACAGCGTTTTGGGAAATCAAGACTCCTTTAGTTTGCTTAAATTTGAATCTTAACCATGTAATCAGGATATTTTTATACTTGCTTGAGTTGATGTCATTTCTTCACTGCCAAATGTAGTGGCGGAAGAAGTATTCAGACCCTTTACTGAAGTAAAAGTACTAATACCACACTGAAAATACTACAAGTAAAAGTCCGCCATTTAAAACCTTACTTAAGTAAAAGTTTGTAAGTATTATCAGCAAAATCTAATTAAAGTATCAAAGTACCCATTCTGTAGTAAATCAGTGTTTTCCTATTATATATGATGTTTCTGGATTAATATTAATAATAAACACTTAATCCTTCAGTTCATCAGAAAAATTCTAATTCAAAGATCACCAAATTTGGAGATACATGGTTTCACTGGACAGTACGGGTATGAAAAATTGTGATCTGAAAAGTAACTAAAGCTGTCAGTCAATTATTTGCCTCTGAGGTGTAGTGAAGTACAAGTATAAAGTTGCATAAAATGGAAATACTCAAGTAAAGTACAAGTACCTCAAATTTGTACCCAAGTACAGTTCTTGAGTAAATGTACTTAGTTACATTCCACCACTGGTCAAACGTCTCCTTGGTCCTGAACATTTGTGCTTCCAGCTCAGTCTATTCAGTTACAGATGTTTCAGTAAATTGTAGCTTTCTCTGTATATGTGACAATGATTTCTATCTCCCGTGACTAGAAAAAGAAAAACAGAGTTTGTCTGAACTTGTAATCAGTGAGGAGACACAGACATCAGCCCTCAAGCAGAATCAGTTACAGAGGTTAGAAAAAGTTGTCTTTAACAACATCCAGGGATGACTGATGTTCTGCAGATTGGGTTGTTTTTTGTCAGCACAATTGTAAATTTTGCTTCATTTTGCATTTTACACACAGCTTTTTAATCCTTCAAATCTCCCGGAAATTGAGTGACTCCTTTCTAAATTGTCGCTGGGTGTTCCCATCAAATCCCACACAGTGTTTTTGATGATCCGACACTTATATGTGAGAAAGTTCATAAATTTAGGGCGAGCGGACGGTGCTGTGAAAGTGTGTTGCGATCCAGAGTAAACAGTGTAAGCAAACCCTGAGAAGGCCCAGCAGCAGAACAGCTGGGGCTCGTGTATTCCCCAGTGCATACCTCATTTCCATCCTGTGCACGCCTGCGTGGAGACACGTGCGCCTGGTGTTTCATGCTGCTTTGAAGATGTCAAATCTGCAGCCAGTTTCTCTTTGTTATGTTACGTTGTGAAGAAAAGCAGGAATGTTGGAAGCATATGGTTTGACTGAGGTATTGGTTTGCTGATTTTTGCTGTTTTTATTCAGATATCAGCTTCTAAAGCAACGTTTTGATCAGATTTTTACAGAAATATGCATTGTTTGTGGACAAGAAATAATTTACATTTCATCGTCCTGGAAGAATGCTCCCTCCTCTGCTGCTCTTCCTGAAGTTTCTCCCTTTTTATTCCCAATTTAAAATTTGTTATTTTAGTTTTTTTTCATATCTGAATTGAGGGTCTAAGGATAGAGATATGATAGAGATAGATATGTTGTACAGATTGTAAAGCCCCTTGAAGAAGACAGGATTTTGGGCTTGGGCTATGTAAATAACACTGACCTGAGTCAACCTACATTTTATTAGTCTGGGTTTCAGTGGAGAGTTTTTGTGTCCAACGATGATTTAAAGTCTTTAAAACGTCATACATTTTCTAACTCTAGTTGATCTAATTGAGCTCTGATGTGGTAAAAACACAAAAACAGACCAAGTTGAAACTGGCAGGACTGGAAACATACCAGTTCCCAAACCCTATAGTCAGCATTTTTAGGGAATGTGTTTCATATAGTAAATCTTTCAAACACAAAAACGCACATATAATCAAGTCTCAGCTCAGTGTAGCACCAGAGCTGCAGTGTTTTTGATACTGACTGGGGTTATAGTTAGACTGGACTTTCTGTAAAACAAGCAAAAAACTTAATGGAACAATGCAACTTAAGTGGAAGGACGTGCTGTCTAACAGTCCCGGTGAGACTTCATGAAACATCTCTGATGTGTCTGTGCGCGGTCGATGTCACGTGTGCTGCGGGTCGGATGGATTCTCACAAATGTGCTTCCAACAGAAAAGCAGGAAAAGAGTAAGTTGCAAAGACAATTTATTTTGATTGATTATCTTGGAGGCTTTTCAAACAATCAGTTAAGTGAGGAGCTGGTTATTGTAGTGATTCAATGCCTCTTCTGTCATAGAGATGGTGCTCGCAGTTTGAATTTAACGGAATAATTTCACAAAGGGCTTCATACAACAGGGAGGGGAGTTTTCATTGATTTATGAATGTATAAACATCAATTTCATTCATGTCTGAAGAGTAAAATATCTTCCCACTAATTCATTTCATGAAAAATGCTCGTCAACTTTTGTCAAAGGTTAAATCAACACTAAATCACGTTTGGACTAGCAGATGATGCTGTCAGAAATGTAACATCCCACAAACCAACAGATATATACTTGTGTGTTGATAGTTTCTGAGTTGAATTTTCAATTAAATCTCTTATTTTCATGATCTTGACCTTAGACAGTTAGTTCATCCTTTATTTACATAGGCAGTCTCATTGAGATCAGGATCTGTTGTTGAGACCTTTACATAAGAATAAACACTTACAGTGTAAGCATAGACAAACACACACAAGTCGACAAAACACACTTATTCTCTTATTTTTAATTTAAACTTTTTTTAAACTTAGTTTGTTCACTTTGAATATGCGGTACAGCTTAAGGTAAAGTGTCCTGAGACTTTGCATTATGGTAAGTATAATTAGCTATATAGATCAATACTGTACAGTGCAACACCCTTCTATTGGTTAAAGAGGACCACCTGATCTTTTCATATACCTGTGATATACAGGACAGGAGCAGCAACACTAATGGGTGTCCTTTGCCACCAGTATTGACTAATGAACTTTGCAACCTCTTGGTCTGGGTCTTGTTGTTCCTGGTTAGTTAATAAAGTCGGACACGCTGTTCCACAGATCACAAACAGTAATAATTTTTCAGTTGGCCTCAATGGGGCAATAATTCACTCTTCAGTCGTCTTGATCTTGACAGCGCCTTGAACTTTTTGCCAGTTGCAGTTGAGGAAATTATTTAAGTTTAGCCTCATGAGCCTGCTGGCCTGAAGCTGAACTGGTGCTTTTGATTACACTTCTCTGTTTTATGTGAATTTTGATTTTGTGCTTTTTATCTTCCTCGTCTGTGACTTTACCAATATGATGTTTGTTATGACGTTTCGCGTTTCTGAGCCCTGCAATGTGTTTGAATTTCTCACTGACGCATAAACCCTTTTAGTTATATATCCTTAAACTGGATTATCAGCATGTGAGTGCGACCAAATGTTACTTGATCTCGCTCTTATTCCCTCACAGCTGAGTACCATCTCCTCCGAACATCTAAAACTGTTGCAAGACGGGGACTTTCTGAAACCCTCCAGTGATTCCAGTTTAACAAACAGGAACCAAGGTTTATAGCAAAAACAATACTGCCAAAAGCTCTGCTTAACAGCTGGAATTGTGTGTTTTATTAGTGGATATAATATTATTTGATCAACAGTTCTGTGAGGAAGCACCAGGAGTACTTGCTATCTCAATAACTCATATACACACACTTCTGATTATGACTGTTTTCTTTGCACTTGATTTATGTGATTTAACATTTAAACATTTAACCTTCTTATATCTGTTAAACATCTGGGCAAAAAGCAGAGCAATAACTGATGAATCTACAACTAGTTCATACAATGTTAGAAGATAAGAAGAACACAAGCTGCTTATAGATGGACAGATGTGTCCTCCACATAACCTTCTTCTCACATGACAACAACGCAGCTCAAAGCTTTGTTACTTTGGTAATGATGTGGCTACAGTTCTGCTTCCTACATCCCACAAACAAGGAATAAAATGTCAGAATCATTCAGTGGGTTCAGGGTGTGTTTATGAAATCACATGTACATAAGTATTCACAGCCTTTGCCATGAAGCTCAAAATTGAGCTCAGGTCCATCCTGTTTCCACTGATCATCCTTGAGATGTTCCTACAGCTTAATTGGAGTCCACCGGCGGTAAATTCAGTTGATCGGACATGATTTGGAAAGGCACACACCTGTCTATATAAGGTCCCACACTTGACAGTGCATGTCAGAGCACAAACCAAGCATGAAGTCAAAGGAATTGTCTGTAGACCTCCGAGACAGGATTGTGTCAAGGCACAAATCTGGGGATGGGTACAGAAAAATATCTGCTGCCTTGAAGGTCCCAATGAGCACAGTGGCCTCCATCATCCGTAAATGGAAGAAGTTCGGAACCACCAGGACTCTTCCTAGAGCTGGCCGGCCGTCTAAACTGAGCGATCGGGGGAGAAGGGCCCTAGTCAGGGAGGTGACCAAGAACCCGATGGTCACTCTGTCAGAGCTACAGCATTCCTCTGTGGAGAGAGGAGAACCTTCCAGAAGGACAACCATCTCTGCAGCAATCCACCAATCAGGCCTGTATGGTAGAGTGGCCAGACGGAAGCCACTCCTTAGTAAAAAGCACATTGCAGCCCGCCTGGAGTTTGCCAAAATGCACCTAAAGGACTCTCAGACCATGAGAAACAAAATTCTCTGGTCTGATGAGACAAAGATTGAACTCTTTGGCGTGAATGCCAGGCGTCATGTTTGGAGGAAACCAGGCACCGCTCATCATCAGGCCAATACCATCCCTACAGTGAAGCATGGTGGTGGCAGCATCATGCTGTGGGGATGTTTTTCAGCGGCAGGAACTGGGAGACTAGTCAGGATAGAGGGAAAGATGAATGCAGCTAAGTACAGAGACATCCTGGATGAAAACCTGCTCCAGAGCGCTCTTGACCTCAGACTGGGGCGACGGTTCATGTTTCAGCAGGACAACGACCCTAAGCACACAGCCAAGATATCAAAGGAGTGGCTTCAGGACAACTCTGTGAATGTCCTTGAGTGGCCCAGCCAGAGCCCAGACTTGAATCAGAAATGAATTTATTCCATTTTGGAATAAGGCTGTAACATGACAGAATGTGGAAAACGTGAAGCGCTGTGAATACTTTCCGGATGCACTGTATGTATGATCTCTATAGTTTATAACATAATACACGTATATGTGTGGCACTCACATATTTCAGCTGGTGATTAAACTCCCAGGCAGGTTCAGCCAACGTGTTCATTCTCTTTGGCCGCAGTTGCATCATTTCGACTGTGGACATGAACGAGAGGGAAAGTGATGCATGAATGATCCATCAGAGGGAACGCTGGACTTGGACTGCTGGTGTTGGAGTCCAGATGTGAATTGGGGTTTTTTTTATTCCAAATAAATTATGTGAATGATGTTTTGGCTGGACTATTGATAGTTTTAATGATGAAGAAAACTTAGGAAGTGACTTCTTTTTTTTTTTTTCATTGCATTCCACATTTTTACTATGTACTGCACTGGATGTGTAGACTCTTTGAGTGTCTTGGAAAAGGGAATTTGTCAATTTCCACTGTGGATCACTTCTCAAAATCCTGTTTTTGTCCCCTCACTTTTATCATTTCAGGTTGATTTTCTCACTAAAGTCTCTCTGACCATTGTTGTCTCACTGTCCAGCCACCACCGTCCAAATCAGAGAAAATCTGAGTGAAAAAATGTTGATACACACTCATCTGAGTTGCTTTTAGCAGCAGCAGCAGCAGCAGCAAGTGGTGATGAGTGCTTTAGAGGCTGTTGTAACCCCTTTGCCCTGAATTTCGCCTCTCAGGCTACATACAGTCTGTCAAACCTTATTGAATCAGAAATCAGTTTATTGTCAAGTAGGTTTTCAGTAATGGGAAGGAATTTGCCTTGGTATTTTGGTGCATAAGGATCACAAGAAACATTGTAAGAAAAAGTACTGCAAAGGAATCATAAATATAAAATAGATAAAGATAAGATATAAAATATATGTAGCCTGCAGACATTACTCAGGGCTGAAAGAAGGTACTTCAAGGTACATTTTTCTGTGTTAAAAACATAATTTAATCTATATTTTATATACAGTTAATATTGTCCTAAAAAGATGCTAAAATTGAAAAGCTGCACTGCTACGTTCACACGTGATACACCTCACTCTCTGCACCAGCTATCCAACACGTTAGTGGTTAATGTAAGACTGTCAGACAAGCCCAGCTCTCCCTCTCACCACTACCTCTGCATCCACCTGCAGTCTCTGTCTTTAGTCCCGGGGGAAAGATATCTCTTTTGGTGTGCTGTATTCACATGTAAAGACCTGAGGTAACTGACTGAACTACAGACAATGACAACGTGCAAAAAGACGTAATAGTAACGGAGACATCAGAGTCTACACAGTTCGGAAATTGTTCCTACCAAAAAATTAAATATAATATATTTTTGTTTTCCTTTCTGTGCAGGTATTGGTCTGATCTGGATGGATGACGTAGCGTGTACAGGGACTGAAGACACCATCCACCAGTGTAAGTTTCCTGGCTGGGGAAAAACCAACTGCGGCCACGTGGAGGATGCTGGTGTGACCTGCGCCGTCTAAACCTTTATGATCCCGACACTGCTGCAGCGGCCGAGCATCTCCTTAAACAGTGCCTTAAACTTTCAAGAAGCTACAAGGTGCACAACGTCCTACCATTGCCAGGGGTGTCACATTAGCAGTATGTTGTTGTTTTTTACCTGCAAAAAAAGTGTCACCTCGCGTGACAAACCTCCACGTTGTGCATGAAGTAAATCTGCAGCTTTTTTTTTTAGAAGTTCATGATTAAACACGTGATGATTTTAGGTACAAGACTGAATCGTGGGAGCAAAGAAAATGCACACATTTTCAAACTTTGAGCAACCATATGAGCTGGTACACGGGGATGATCGCACGGCAGGACTCTTCACCAGGACTGCTTCATCAGACTGAATAACAGAGTCTTCAATGAAGGTCTTCTGCCCTCGTCTTCCCAGCTAGTCTAGGGTCAGGTCTCCAAGTTGCTGAGAAGCTGAAACGGCACATAAAGAAACTGACAAGACTGCGTCATTGACAAACAGATTTTTCATTTACAGGCAGCTGCTCTCCACAGTATTATGTAGAAATGGCTTTTGAGTGATGCTAAACATACACAGTGTTGCCTTATTATGTATCACATAGCGTTACCCAGTAAGAAATCGTTTGATGATTTGCAGGTCAAAAGCTGACGACAGATCTGAGTTAAAACTGAACTAATTTGGGCTAAAATTAAACTTTTTTTCTACTTTATCTGTCACTGTTCTTTTTACTTTTAAAGGTGTCCTGTGGAGATTTACGTAAACAAACAAAAGTTCTGTTTACATCTAGCGTTACTCACCAAAATGCTTTGTGTGTATCCTTAAGGTCTAACAAACATGTTGAGTATGTTTCCTTCCTTGTAAAACATTTGCAAAACTGATATTTTAAATATTTTAAATCATGCATTGTTTACTGTAGATCCATGTTTGCTAGCTAGGAGTCTTCTTCTTTCTTGCCTTTGTTGGCAAATGACTTATGTTTGTTTGTGGATTACCATAATAGTATGAAACCGGTGACAGGACTGTGTATCGCATCGACTGTGTGCATGATACAAGCAAAATGGGCTCCACAGCGCTACTAGTGGTCAAAAACTCCACAGGGTACCTTTAAATGAAAATTGTAATGAAAAAGTGTTTCTTTAAATGTCTTCTAATCAATATTTCTGCATTTTATACACAGAGAATTATTACCTACAGTAAATATGCAGCTGTTTTGGTGTTCCGACCCGCAAATTACACTCTCATCAACCTTATCTCCAGCCACAACAGGAAGCTGTTTTCAGTCAAAAAAAAGCTCTGTCCTTTAATCTGCAAATCACCAAATCAGCATTTACTGTGTGCTGTATATTTCTAAAAATAAAAAGAGAGAAAGAAAATGGAAAAAAATACCTGCAACTAACAAAGATTTTGTAAAGAGTTATCAGTCACTGCAGGAGACAGATGAAACATTTATGAAGAAGAGAGAACAGATGAGTATAAACAGATGGATGCATGGATGCCTGCCCTGTACAATTTACAACAGTGGGTCTGTCAGTGTTTACTACCAGAGGTTGGTTTGTTTCAGCATTAATGTATATGTGTATGCACACACACACACACCAAACCAACCATAACAGAAAAGCTTTTATGCCTCTCTCAATGGGGTTTAATCTTTACGGCTGCCTTAAAATCCAAAAAGGCTGGTACCTCCCAAGTGTCCATGCTCACTTCTCCTTCTGAGACAACAGGAGACATAGAGGGTGGAATAAAATATATGCAGGAACCTGTCTCTTTATCCAGTCATGTTTTATATTTGAAGAGGGAAAACCTTTTTAGTGCACCTCAAATTTCCCCCCGAAGGAGCTGTAGATGAATTCCCTCTGCTCCTATATTCTGCAATGAAATCTGTCTGTGTAAGCTCTCCTAGTTTAAGCAAATCAAGAATTGTCTGGCTCGCTTTTTTTCATGAAAATGAATCTGCACACATGATGTCCATTTAAGAGTTTGTGTCCATGTGAGGGAGGGGGAAAAAATGTTGGATATGAATTTGACTTTTTAAGACGATGCAGCCAGAAATTACTTTCTCTACCTCATGTTCAAGTGCCTTGGTGTTTGTCGAGGGTTTCTGTTCTAAACCGCGACTTTGCCACAGAAGAAGACAAATTAAAGGAGGAAAAGGGAAAAGGGGAGTCTGGGAAAAGGGAATATGAGGTGAGAAACCAGACTCAATAGACTGATGTGTCTCAAAAGACGCTATAGCAACACAAAAGGGAATTGTGGGTGGGTAACATGTTTCTCTTGTACATTTTTCTTCCAAAGTTGATTGGATAACTCACTCAATAGCTTCACTACAGAAAGCTGTGAACATTTTGTACGCCTGCATTACCCCATACCTTTTTTTTTTTTTTTACCCTTTTGGCATTGCCAAATAACAAAAAATGTAATTGAATACATTACAAACATTATCAGACCTGATAATGAACTGCATTGACAACTCTTTGGCCGACCAGGAAGCTAGTTGTTTATCTTTTTCATGTTCCTTCGCTTATCTTTAATACTGAAGATTTTTCTCTTTGTTCACAAGGTTTGGAAAGTGTTTTATAAAAGTAAAAATGCTCCTAAATATTTCTTACTGTGGCTGGGATTTAATGAAACAACACTACAGTATGCGGCTGCCTAATGTATCCCAGTTGTATCTTGCATATTATTATGAAGCTGAAACGATTCGTCGGTTAATCGATTAGCAATTAGCCATAATTGAGTAAACGTTTATGTCATTTTTCAAACAAAAAGACCAAACATTCTCTGGCTTCAGCTTCTCAAATGGGAGTATTTGCTGCTTTTCTCTATTTTATATAATTGTAAAATGAATTTGTTTTGGGCTGTTGGTCAGACAAAACAAGACATTTGTACGATGGACATTTTTCACAATTTTTGCATATTTTATGGACCAAATGATGAATCTATTAATCGAGATAATAAATGGCAGATATGTCGATTATAAAAAATAATCATTAATTGCAGCCCTAAAGCACATACATGCGTTAATATCTTATAATGGAGACATGGTCAGACTTTAATGTAAAAACACATCCCAAAGTAGAACTTTAAAGATAAAGAGCTGAAATGCAGCAGACTAACTTATATTTGCCCAAATTCTTCTCAGATTTCAGGCAGGAGGATTTGTGGATATTTCTTTTCTCAGCGCAGGAAGCAATAAAACAAAATATGACATGTGAAATACAGCAGCTGACAGTGGCAGAACCTCTTCACCACCTTCAGCACATTTTTTTTTTAAAAAGAGTTTACTGAACCTTAAACGATTTCTGGAAGTTCTTTAAATGTATATAAATAAAATTTAAAAAAACAGATGACATATCTCTCACTGCAACTTGGGGCAAGTTACTGTGTATGACACCACTATGCAAACATCATTCAGGCATGTTTAATTTGTCTTCAGGTGAATGGTGCACCTCGTAGCCTACATAGTACAAATCACAGGTAGAAGAACAACAGGAACATAAAACACTCAATATACATTTGATATACAGTATAGCTTGGTTACACTTTCATGCCCAGTAGTTTCTTTTTAGCCGTGAGGTGGTTATACTTAACAGGAGTGAATGGAACAAATTAGACATTTGCAAGGCTATAGAGTTGTATACTTTCCAACTAATGTGTGCATGATTGAGTGTAATACTCTAAAACACACACTGTTTTTCTGTGCAGCACCAAAGTGTAGCTGACAGTACGACTGAGTGTCAGCCAGGCCTTTTGTGTGTCTGCTCCTGATGGCCCTCATTCATCTTGCAGAGGCGTCACATTCAGCACTTTGGCCGTGGAGTTATTACTTAAAGCTCTGCCTTTCTAAAACAACAGCCAAAGATAACACCCAGGAGTTTCACTCTGCTTATTTGTCATCTCCTCTTTTTAAAAGAAAATAACAACCCTGTTTTAACCGGAGAAGCAAACAAAATATGAGTGATTGAAATTCCTGTGAAGCGTTTTCTCAGAATATAGTTTTGTATTTACAGAGTGTGTTTTATTCCACAGTACTGATACCAGCATGTCTTTAATATTCTTTAAAGCAATGTTGAACAATAAAGTATTTTGATAGAAGCAGCTATGAAGATATGGCAGCGTTCCCAGCTTTTGTTTCTACGCTTGTCTGCCACTGAACAGAGACAGTTTATCAACTTTTTTGCCATTTCTTTTTTGACTTAAGACCAATGTTAAAAGGGATAAATATTCTGGCTTTTGCTTCAGAGGAATCTAACTAAAACTCCAATTTGCTGGTAAATATGGGTTCTGGAGATGGCAACGGGGGAAATTAGCGCAGACCAATCACATATCAGAAACTTTATGCTCACAATTCAACCAGAAAAAATATGCAATGCCAGTGTCTCCTCCAGTTGACTCTCCTCTCACAGCTAAATGTGTTTTGATAGATGTTCCTTCTTGGCTAAGTTGCAGCCGATCAGATACCAGCAGGATAAAACTGCTGTGATGTGATTTCCTGATTGGTTGGAGGCTTCTGTGTCGTTTTATTCCAGTACAGATTTTAAAGTGTTTGGGTTTTTTTATGTATACTTGGTTGTACAAAAGCCTTACTTTGCCACTTTGGCATAATGGCTCTATGCACATATGCGCATACATGTGTCTGGGTTTTTTTTTTACATTGTGCTGGTCATAACACATATACAGGCTATGGAGTTAACAACATACATGCAAAAACAAATGTCTAAATCAAACATGATTATGTCAAGGAAATACTTGATACATTGCTTCACGTTTACTTAAAGAAATACACTTTTTACTTTACGTTCTGTTGATTTGTACCACTAAAATGCTGTATATGCACTGCTGAAATAATAAACAAATTTGTTTAAACAGGTGAACTTTGTTATTCCGCTGCACAAGCGCTGGAGCACGTGGTCGTGTGCAACATGTATGCGAATGACAGCTCTGAATAGAAGTATGAGTGTTTCCACATGTGAAGTGGATGTAGAAGTGATTGGCTGAAAAATCACCTGATCTCAGACACACATGGCCGACACTCAGAACAAAGACTGTGAAGCCGGTTTCACTCGGGTCGACATGGTTTCACTTATCCTCCAGGAAGGTAAGACTTTATTAGTTTTTATTTGATCCAGTAAAATGTAAAGGTATGCAAGTGGAACTACTTTTAACACATAGATGGTTGGATAGATTGATGATTTGGTAATATCTCATTCTAGAGACACGTATGTGACAATTTTCTTTGCTGTTGGTTTAGTAATAATATCACTGTATGCAGGGAAAGAATAACTGTGAAAGTAAAACCCACCTTGAAGCTATCTTTTCAATACATTACTTTTTTGAGATTATTTAAAGCCACAGTGTCTAGAATTTTTATGTGATTATATAATAGAATTTATGTTTCTTTCTTTGTTTCTTGTGTTGCTTTCAGCTATTCATCTCAATTTCCCTGGGTCAGATACCACAGTGTCTTTAAACCTGCATTAATTGATTATTTGGCCGCTTGGGGGCAAAACAAGCTGTAAACACAACACAACATATTATCACTTTATAGAGTTGATATGGTGAACTTGTTAGGCGAATAGTTGCTTATTTACACATTAAGCAGACACAGAGAGGCATTAGCATTCATTTGGAGTTGTGTTTGTGTCCAACTAATGAATGTAAGTCCAATATTCACTCTCCTTTTAGCTCTGTTGTTGGACATCAACTCCTGAGGGGAATATCTGTCTCTTTAGGGGCTAAATGCTCCACTTTGTTCACCAGCTAGTCGCTAACTTTGTCTGTCTGCTGTTTGGTGATGGGCAGGTAGCGTACCCTTGCATGTCCCCTAAACCCATCTTGACCACCACCGTATTAAAATAGACCAATAGCAGCGTCTGTATCTTCACATGTAAGGATGTGTTATTTCTCGCTCTGATTCTACACTCATGATACATTAAAACGTTTTCTACAGGGCCCTGGAGGCTTCATCCTATAAGAATTTTCTTGCGCTGACCACCACAAAAGAAAGAAGAGAAAAACAACAGATGCTGTAATTTCTCCTCAACAGCAGCTCCCTATGAAGGCGACTGGTGGTCGCTGGTTCGACTGTGGCTTTTTGCTTTATAGGACAGATCTAACTGTAGAGAGGTTCTTGTTTTCAGTGTTTTGTACATGCAGTCGAGTGTCAAATTGGAGGACAGATGCTGCACATTTGCACTACAGCAAAATGTCTTCCATGGGCTGCAGTTGTGTGTGATTCCAGATGTGAAACCAGTGAAAACCAAAACCAGAGAGAGACAGAAATTACATTTATCTGTGAATCTTGACACATGAATCCTGGGTGGTCCTGCACTGAATTTGGGACTTAAATGAAAATAAATGTATTAAAAATTTAAGTGAGTTGAATTAAGTCTTTCCAGAAGAGTGAAGGCTGTTATAGCAGAATATTAATGTCCTTGACTTGGAAATAAGATGATAAATAAGATGAACAATCACACATGAGTGTAATATTCAGGTTTTCACATACTTTTTGCCATGTGGTGCACGAAAGTCCTGGATTGCTATCAGTTCTGGGCCTCTTTTTTTTTTACATATGAATGTGGTTCAAAACAATTCTGAAAACATCTTTTTTGTTGGCTTGTTTTGTTGTTTACATGGTCATTATACAGTGCATCCGGAAAGTATTCACAGCGCTTCACGTTTTCCACATTCTGTCATGTTACAGCCTTATTCCAAAATGGAATAAATTCATTTCTGTCCTCAAAATTCTACACACAATACCCCATAATGACAAAGTGAAAAAAGTTTNTTAGAGAGTTTTGCAAATTTATTAAAAATAAAAAACTAAGAAATCACATGTACATAAGTATTCACAGCCTTTGCTCAATACTTTGTTGATGCACCTTTGGCAGCAATTACAGCCTCAAGTCTTTTTGAATATGATGCCACAAGCTTGGCACACCTATCTTTGGGCAGTTTCGCCCATTCCTCTTTGCAGCACCTCTCAAGCTCCATCAGGTTGGATGGGAAGCGTCGGTGCACAGCCATTTTCAGATCTCTCCAGAGATGTTCAATCGGATTCAAGTCTGGGCTCTGGCTGGGCCACTCAAGGACATTCACAGAGTTGTCCTGAAGTCACTCTTTGATATCTTGGCTGTGTGCTTAGGGTCGTTGTCCTGCTGAAACACGAACCGTCGCCCCAGTCTGAGGTCAAGAGCGCTCTGGAGCAGGTTTTCATCCAAAATGTCTCTGTACTTAGCTGCATTCATCTTTCCCTCTATCCTGACTAGTCTCCCAGTTCCTGCCGCTGAAAAACATCCCCACAGCATGATGCTGCCACCACCATGCTTCACTGTAGGGATGGTATTGGCCTGATGATGAGCGGTGCCTGGTTTCCTCCAAACATGACGCCTGGCATTCACGCCAAAGAGTTCAATCTTTGTCTCATCAGACCAGAGAATTTTGTTTCTCATGGTCTGAGAGTCCTTTAGGTGCATTTTGGCAAACTCCAGGCGGGCTGCAATGTGCTTTTTACTAAGGAGTGGCTTCCGTCTGGCCACTCTACCATACAGGCCTGATTGGTGGATTGCTGCAGAGATGGTTGTCCTTCTGGAAGGTTCTCCTCTCTCCACAGAGGAATGCTGTAGCTCTGACAGAGTGACCATCGGGTTCTTGGTCACCTCCCTGACTAGGGCCCTTCTCCCCCGATCGCTCAGTTTAGACGGCCGGCCAGCTCTAGGAAGAGTCCTGGTGGTTCCGAACTTCTTCCATTTACGGATGATGGAGGCCACTGTGCTCATTGGGACCTTCAAGGCAGCAGATATTTTTCTGTACCCATCCCCAGATTTGTGCCTTGACACAATCCTGTCTCGGAGGTCTACAGACAATTCCTTTGACTTCATGCTTGGTTTGTGCTCTGACATGCACTGTCAAGTGTGGGACCTTATATAGACAGGTGTGTGCCTTTCCAAATCATGTCCGATCAACTGAATTTACCACAGGTGGACTCCAATTAAGCTGTAGGAACATCTCAAGGATGATCAGTGGAAACAGGATGGACCTGAGCTCAATTTTGAGCTTCATGGCAAAGGCTGTGAATACTTATGTACATGTGATTTCTTAGTTTTTTATTTTTAATAAATTTGCAAAACTCTCTAAGGAACTTTTTTCACTTTGTCATTATGGGGTATTGTGTGTAGAATTTTGAGGACAGAAATGAATTTATTCCATTTTGGAATAAGGCTGTAACATGACAGAATGTGGAAAACGTGAAGCGCTGTGAATACTTTCCAGATGCACTGTAAATACCTGTTCTGTCCCATATGTGAGCAAAAGATCCGGTTGTGTCAGCATGAAATTTAGACAGGAACAAGTTTGGTTTGCATCTGCATAAAGGAATAAAACTGGATTTCATGTTCCTTTACTGCTAATTTAATTATGTCTCTTTTCTTCTACTTTTAGTTTCAGAGCTTTCATTTCATCTGTGAGTTGTTTTTTTTAAATAAATTGCTCCTTTAATTGAAAACCTTTCCACCAAACATTTAATAAAAACTGAGGTCCAGAGTTCATTCTTGAGCCAGTGAGAAAACAATCTCAGTTGACTTAATTTGCTGAGAAGATCATGTGATATGATTGAAAGTCCCAGAACAGCTAAATGGACCTTGTGGTGAGATTGTTTTCTCAGCGGCTGTCCCCAGGGTCAAGAATGAACTTTGAACATCAACTATTAAGCCACCATAGACAAGAAGTCCTCAAAGTGCTCAGAAAAAAATGGAAATTTGATCATCTACAATTCAATAACAACTGAGCAAACTCGTGATATGATCAAAAGCTCCAGAACAGCTACTAATTGGACCTTGTGGTGAGATTGTTTTCTCAATTTCTTAAAAATGTTATTATTGCTTTCTTAAAACTGTAGTAATCCCGCTTATTAAAGAGAAATCACAGGAGTTACTGAGTGCTCAGAGGAAGACATTGTATTTATACAACGTAAGCATGTCATGTAACAGCATGAAAGCATACAGCATACATGTACACACACAGAAGACAGATGTATATGCACATAAACACAAAGAAGTTTTCAAAGAAGTGAGTAAAATATGCTAAAATCAATATCACGGCAATCAATATCTTCACAGTATATTCATTAACTGAGTATTAAGCTTCTACAAGCTGCATGAACAATTCATGTAAATGACATAACAGAGAGGAGTCAACTCACACTATAGTCCTCTTATTTTTGTATTTGAATCATTGCATGAAATGATGTAGTTGTTCTTCACTTGATCATGACAGAAAGCAGCCTCCTCTCTTTCTTTCTGGCTGTTTCTCTGTGGTCTGACCAGAGGGTAACCCATCCTTATTCTGTAAAGTGCACCACAACATGTGGCAGCAGAGCCCACAAACATGAGCTCATTTCCCTTCAGGGTAACGAGGAATGGGGAGAAAGAGAGAGAGACAAAGCAATAGTCCCAGTCTTTCCCATCCGTGTCCATTTGTCACCCGACCACATTCCTACTCCTCTTCCTCATAATGAAATGGTTATCCCTCCACACAATGAGGAAACCGGACTGGGGACATCTGCAGTTATGTAAAGGATATAAAAAAAAGAAAAAAAGAATGGGATCATGAGAGATGAGGTCAAGGTCAACTTCACCATCTGAACAAGTGAATTCTTTCTGTCTTTAAGTCCCTGACATTAACGAGAGAACAAATCTGTCATCTCTTATCTTCTTCTTATTGCCCACATGTTCCCATGCGTGCAACTGAGGCTTGGGTGGTGTAACAACTTTAAATCATCACTACACTTTATCACAAGGATTACCAGTGTTTTTAGGCAACAGTGGTGCAGGACAAGTGTTCCAGCAGCTCAGATTTAGGGGGAAATTTGAAAGACAATGGGAAGAGTGCACTGTTCATCCTTTGCAAACAGGACTATTAGGCTTTCAGAATTCAGGGTAATAGTAGATGGGGGGAAAAGGGAAATGATGGTGGATTTATTAACATTAGTAAAACAAATAAAAAGATTTGATGGAGGAAGCAACATCCTATAAGTGAGGGAACAATGTCGATTATTGGAAATGTGGCCTGTCATCATCACCATTCTATATATTAGATTATCATTCTATATATTTATTTTAGTTCAGTATCTAGTGGAATATTGTAGTTCATTATTGTTTATGTTTTTATGTTTTATTGTTCCTTGAGTACCCTTCTATCTGTCTATCAAATCTAATGATTTGTTGATGCTTAAAATCCTTGATATACAACCCCTGATGATAATTAATTTAGCGATTTTGCTGTCTTGCAAACCAGCTTGCAACCTAGGCCTACTACCATAATATACCACATTTTTGTGATGTGACTGACCTCAACTGGTGAAAAGCTGTATTACAACTGTAAAGGAGTTATTAAATTATTTTTGGGTAACACTGTGCCCTCTTTATATTCACAGTATGTCATTTACACTCCCTAAAGTGTGTTAAAACAAAGACAACTGGCATGTAGTTTATACTAGTCTGTTGTCATTTCCAAACGCGAACGACATGCGTTCAATTTGTTCCTCTGCGGCATCCGTACAGCCTGGTGACACAGCAACCGTTTGAATGTTCGGCGCGTTTTAACTGCGGCAGTTTTGTTACAACAGTGAAAGAAAACGCAGGTAACGTTACATTTATTGACTAAACGATTAACGTATCTGACTCAGAACACAATAAAGACATCTTAAATCAGACTGTCGCCATATTAGCACCAGTAACTTGTCAAATGATTTAGCTAGTGTCAAACCTAACTTTACGGTAATTTTAGCTGTCTTGCCTTAAGTTTGGTCTCTAACGATACTGTGCCTCCGCCATTGGCTAAATGTTAACAATGTTATATTGTTGATAAACAAGTTCTCTAACAGTTTAAGACGTGTTTAATTTCAATTGCCACTAATTTTGCAGCTGCAACATCGAAACGATTTCTCTCAAATTTTGAGTCTTTTTACGTCACTTCACAACGACATTATTGAAGGCCATTATGCCAGCCTCCATTCAAAAATGTCCATTTTATTATGGTTTTACGAAGTCATAGACAAAGATAAATGTAGACATATTAAGTGGAACATGAGATACTTTTAATTCGACTTGACTCACATACATCAAACAGCACTGCTAGAAAACTTAGAAATTAAGTCATGTTAGCCAGTACAAGTCTGCCAATTAATCCAATTTACATAATCTAGGTAACTCGATAGTGTTGCTCAGAATAGTTAAATGTTATCCGTTTTCCCATGTGAACTCTTTTGTTACTGTTTTTTCCAGGGACAGAATGGCCTCCCCAGCCACAAGCAATGATGAGGGCGCATTCAAGACCCCTAAAACCGTCCGAGTGAGAAGCATTGGAAGCAATGGAGGGACGCCAATCACCATCCCGGCTTCACCTTTCATGAAGAAGTTGGGCTGTGGGACTGGAGTCAACGTTTACCTTATGAACAGGTTTGTAGTAGTCTCTGATTAACAAATTAATTGTTTATAAATTGGTTTACATCTCATCTACCATCCATCTCCTCCTTTCTCCTCTCTGTTCTCCCCTACCCTTAATCTAGCACTTCTGTACTGAACTCCTGTCAGTTTACTGTGGCTTTGTAGGTAAACGCATATATATATATATATA
>LKNJ01001875.1:39159-77077 GCA_002120245.1 Maccullochella peelii | reverse complement strand
GCAGTATTATGTTAGCTAGTGCCTTAGCTAACTACAGTAGCTTAGCTTGAGAAGGGACACTGAGACAGACCCACAGTACGGAGTTTGTCCTCTCTGGTAGACACAGGGTGCTAAAATAATCCTCCAACACGCTGAAATCTGATGTTTTTAGCTAGCTGCAGGCGTTGTGTTAGCGTTTCAAGGCATGGTTGCATCTTGTGGCGCTGATTGTTTTCCTCTCCGCTGGGCGTGGCATTCAGAGTATCTGTCTCTATAGGGCCTAATGATAAAACCTATGTATACACAGAATGTATGTATTGTATGTGTTTTTATGTGCGTGCGTGTTTCCTTGCATGTCTGCGCCCAGCGTCTTTGTATTCGTGCCAGTCAGTGGCAAACGACTCCCAAAAAAAGTTTGAGGCTAAAAAGAGTTCAATGCGGACGTCTGGGCAGAGAGCAGTAAGCAATCCCCCAGAAAGCCATCCTGTTCTGCCGTGCTAGAGGAGGGCCATTATGAACTCCAGTGAATGAGCACTCCTCTCAGAAATAACCATTACAGGAGAAATCTCAAGGAGCGAGGAAGGAAGCCTGGGAGGACGTCCCTCTCACTCACTCAAATAAAAATGCAGATACATTTGCATTTCTATCCAGCAGCTGTTGTTTAATTTGAGGGTTGAAATGAATAAAACCAAACACACACACACACCAAAATCCTCGTCTGGGACTAATTTACTGCCACATTAACATAACATGAGCTCTGTTCTTGATGTCAGATGATGATCTGGGCCTGCAAACTGATGAGTCTTTGTTGTCTTCAACAACATGCTCCTCTGCAGGATGTGAGCAGGTGAGTGGGTGGATGCAGAGAAGAATACTGGAGGAAAAAAACAAAACAGCAAGAGAGAAGTTCTGTGTGTTTGTGTGCAGAAAAACAAAGCTTTATTGGTGTGCAGGTTCTGGGTTTGGTGCACGTAGTGATAAAATGATGGTAATGACGACAATGATACGATTAGTAGGAGAAGTGAAATAATAGTAACTAGGCTGTGAAAACCACAATGAGCAAGGTCCCCCCTGAAGGTCTAGAAGGGGTTCAGGGGTTTTGAGAAACAAACCTGGTGTTTATAAACGACGCAAAGGGTTAGATTTATATGTCATACATATTTGTATATGATCAGGCCACGTCACACTTTACATCCCCACAGTAACTTCTTTCACTTTGTGATGCAGACGGTGAGCTACACACACTTACAGAACCGGGTAGGCCAACTTAGAACATTATTTCAGTGTAGGTCCCTCACCAGATACATATGAAAAAAAGATGCTTATACATGGGGCCAAGTATGACTTCTTTTTTTAATTAGTGAAACATGACAAAATTAGAAGAAATGCTGCAGGTTTGGTGAAACGGCTCCCAGAATCGTCTAATATCGACGCATTTCCAAGGGATACTAAAGAGAAGACACCGTCAGTTGCATTATGGAAACAGCAGGATGCAACATCTTTAGCGTCTCTGTGTTCAGCTACATTCAGATAGAATCAGGCGCTGCGGTGAAAACACTGGTTTTCCCATTCATTTGAACGGGGGTGCTGCATTCAGGCTGCAGCGGCCTGCAGCAAAAAGTTAAAGCTTTTGGAGAAATGCAACCCGACGTCACGCCGGCAATCAGACCGGCAGATGCCCAGGTGAAGAAGAACTTTGTTTAGCATGTAGCATTGTAGCATTAGCTGTTTACCTCAATATTCCACTTTTTACTGAGCAGCTGTGAAAATGGAAGAGAGACTGATGATAGACTGGCTGCAATGCCCGATTCTGTCTGAAAGCAGCTTGACGGTATAAGATCACCTGCTCCACCAATAAAGAAAAAATACATGAAAAATTGTGTGCGTGTGTGTGTGTGTGTGTGTGTGGCAACCAACTGTCACACTAGCATCCAAACAAATAGTGCCACTTTAAACAGTCACTCACACTTGCCCCATGTCCCCACATCCTGTTCAATACTTATGAACTTTTTGCAATTGTCTCCAAACCTCTCGGTATTACAGCCTTTGGGAAGTACACTTAGATAATGTACTGCAAAACTGTTTTGAGCAATTTAGTTGGATGTGTGATATGGAGTTTAATTGATTTCTAATTATACGCCCTGGTGGGTGCATAATTTCATGCTTAAAAAACAAAGGGGGTTGTTAGCAAGGTCCGCGTTAGAATGCATCAGGATGCCCCGCTTTGTTTTCCCTGTAATTACACACTCCACTCATCTCCCTGCGCGCACACACACACACACACACACACACACACACACACACACACACCTTTGAAAAATGTATTTTGAGAGGCAGGTAATTACTTCTTTTTGCCAAACCACTGACTAAGTACTTTGGAACAAGAGTGACTGATTTGGACAAACTGTTCTAGGTAGGAACTAACATGACTAAACTTTACTAAATCAGTGTAGCTAATGAATTTAGTAATGATGACATCAACAATGAATGAGAGTTCAGTCATTTTAACCCGTCACACACACACAAAGAGGATGCTGCTCATTCAGCCTGACACACTGCAGTGGAGTCTTCTGTTTCCACGCTCTCAGAAAGCTGCAGAAAAGGTTGAGGAACAAGACAAACGGCCTCTGGAGCAGCCCGGCAGGTTAAAGCAAGGTTAATTACATTTCTTAACGCACAGGGGTGAAGGGTTGCAGAAGAGGAGGCGACATCAGTTCAGAGAGGAGGCAACGTTTACAGACAGGAGGAGTTAAGAGGTAAAATTATTATTATTTTATCTTAGATACCACCAGGATTTATTCAGTGTGAAAAGTAATGTGCAGCCTCTTGCTAATAAAAGCAGTCCTCAGTGGCTCTACTTGAAATGAGTCTTGATGTTCCAGCCGTGTCACCGTGATCCGTATAACAGCAGCATCAGCGTGCTCCCATACGACACCTTAATATAATATGACAGTTTATTTCTGTGTCTGCAAACGAAACAGAGCAACGCCATAATGAATGCTTTCTATCACACCTGAGCTGCGCCGAAAATAATGCAGTCAATGAGCCAGTGGGAATGCTATTTTGGACGTTTGTTCGTTTTCTCTCCAACCTGGAAAGATCCATGACAACAGCCTGATCTGCCTTCGCCCTGTGATCTTTTATGCGTCACGTCTCCAAACCCCACAGAGAGAAGCAGCTACTTTTGTCCACAAACCTGCAAATGCCAAAGTGTCAAGTCATTTTGCTCCTTGGAGGAAAAAAATAAAGAAATGAGGCAAGCCATTATTTAGAGGAAGGAGAGTTTGTTATTTAAGAAGCAAAAGCACAAAATCTCGGTCTGATCTGAAGCCAGCTAATGGGCATTTGACTCTTTGGATCCGTTTATTACCCGAAGCTTTGGTGCAAAACGTTTACCATCATGATATTTATGTATTATGACACTGGGTTTTTAAAAGTGACTGTATATTGTGGTTTGATTGCATAGATGAAATGAAATCTGCAAGCACAGAGCAATCAGACAATCATTGTGTGAGTGATTTTACTGCTCACCAATATCTTACTACAATATATTGTTCTTCTCAGACAAATATCACAAAGAAATTGTTTATTTTCTGAGCATCAGAAGGACCAAATGAGCCAGTATGGCATGAACCTGATGATGCTTCAGAGATGTAACCTTCATTTCTTCTTTCACAGGAACAAATGGACGGCAGGATTAGCAAAGAGGAGAAATACCATCTCTGAAGGCTCTAACTGCTTGTGTACCAATTACAAGCACTGCAAATGACATCTGTGTGTCGCTTTTAAAGTCTGTATTTCTGTATTAAGAGAGCCATCAGAACAGGAAATCTGGACTCTGCAATGGTCAGGTATCACATACAGCAGAGGCCAAATATGACCCAGACCATCCTCTTTAGAGGAGGTGATATTCCAAAATATCTTTATCCAAAGATGAGGTCTTGATTATAGTTTTACTTTTAAATCTTTCTTGTAATGTTTGAATTTAGATGCATGATACAGCAGCTGTATTTTTTTTATTCCTGTTCTCTATATTAGATTGTTTTAGTCCCTTCTCTTGTGGCTATCTCCATTGCTGTTCTTTGTTCGTGGTATTTCCTGCAACTAACTTCCTGTTTACAGCGGCACGTGCCCAGTAAACGGTCACATGATATGTGTTTCCAGGCGTGTAGTATGGACGGAGATTATACCTGAAACGGTGATAAAACGCTCATGTGAACGATTTTACAATAAAAACGTGTTGGTGTAGATGCAGCCTGAGTGTTTACAGCCTTTTGGGTGTTGCCTGCTGGACACCGCTGCTCAGTTAGGTGCTTGCCTTGATGCTCTTGTACTGTATGTAAGTGATTTGCAGTTAACCCTGTTCATGCTCTCAGGAGGACCATGTCAGTCAGGATATTTTCCTAAAATGTAAAGCTCGCTCTGATGGTGTGCCACCTTTTTTCTACTTTTGAACTGACGTGTGTGTGTGTGTGTGTGTGTGTGTGTGTGTGTGTGTGTGTGTGTGTAGATGCTGTGAAGGGCATGCATGAGTAAGTGTCGTGTGAAACTTAATGCAATGAGGCAAGTGTGGGCGGCAGTACAGCCGGGGCTCGTCAGCGACAGCAACGTGTAATCGCACGCAGGTCATTGAGTCGACCTTTGGACGACTAGGAGATGTGTGAGAACAGACAAGAGCCGAGCTGACCCTCAGACTGATTCATAAGTGTTGGGGAAAAGGAGTGTTTGTGCAACATCTTCTGTACGTCGAACCAAAGAGAGGCTGAGTGTTAAGTACGGGGAAAGAGATGAGAGTAGAGCGGTGAGGGAGGAGTGGGTGGGGGCCTGGAGGTTGATGGTCCTTAAGATGAGAAACAACGTTTGTGGTCCGCACCAAGAACCACAGTATGCCTGAGGTAAAGTAGACCTTTCTATTACAAGAGAAATGAACACTGACTCAGTTTATCCCTCAGGAACAGAACCGTCCGGTTGTATGTGGAGATAAACAACCCAATGGTGGTGACCGGGGGGGCTTATAAAAAAGGTCTAGTTTGATATCTTCTGGAAATGAGCTTATTCGCCTTGTTGCTACGAGTGACATGAGAAGATTGATGCTGCTCTTATGTCTGCATGAAGCTAGTGCCAGGAGAGGGTTAGCTTAGCTTAGCATAAAGACTGGAAGCAGGGGGAAACAGCTAGCCTGGCTCTGTCTTAAGTTTAACATCTGCCTGCCAGCAGCTCTTTAGCTCACCAATTAACAGGTTTTGTGTTGGTTTGACACAAACACATGGAGTTACAGAGGAACGAGTGGTCGTACTTTTGACACTGAGAAATGACGAGAAAAGGGAGAATGACGACTAAAAAAGTGACCAATTTCCTCACCAGAGATGTTTCAACAATATGAAAAAGATATTAGACTGAACATGAGAATCTGCCTGTCTGAAAAGTCATGAAGAGCTTTCTTTAATCCAAATGACTAAAACATGTTCGCACCGGTTTGTCCACCACTATGGGATGGATGCCCATGAAATATGGTGCACATATTTATATACCCTATAAAGACAAATTGTAATAACTTTGGTGACTCTGACTTTGATTTACCACAATTATCAAGTCAGAATTTGAAGCCTCAGCTGCCGTTTGCTTATTGCAAATTGGCTGTTAGCATGCTAACATGCTAAACTTTATACCTGCTAAAAATCTGAATGTTAGGATTGTTATTGTGAGCACATTAGCATGCTGACAAGAGCGTAACAGAGCCACGAGTATGGCTGTTGACTCCCAGTCCTGTTAGATATATCTGTTTCTGAACTTTCTGCCTCCACCTTATTCAGTGGAGGTGAACGGTGTTTCGTTTGTGGTGCTCACAGCTTTTAAAAGAAATTCAGTGACATGTCTTTCCAGAAACAGTATCCCCATAGCTCTGGATAATCCACAATAATTTGGGCGAACCCAGCCATTTAAATAGTTTGTATTAATACTACTTGTGTCTCAAATGGTTGAAAAAAAAAAAAAAAAAAGTACGTACTGAAGCTCTCATGAAGTCCTCACAGTAGCATCACTCCAGCTGTCCTTTATGACATGTCCAAGGTAATTGTAAGTTACTGTGCAGGATACTGGTGATATTTCATGTCATGTAACCACTGAAGTGAAAGATAATGTTCTCTCTCTTACGGTATTTAAGACATCAGAAAGGAATCGTAACACCAGTTGCACAGGCCTGGTTTCTGAACCACTTTCAGGGTGAATGAAGGAAACTACTTTACCACACACACACACTCCGTAATTTGTCACCTTCCATTAGGATGGAGGATAATAGATGGATAGTGACAGTGATGTTAATTGCTCCCTCGCCCCTGTCAGCCAGAGGTTGGGTGAAGAGACAGCAGGAGAGGTAGAAAGAAAACTTTAATACTTCCATACTCCTCCAGTTTTACTGTCCATAACATTTTCCACCAGAACAGTAATCGTGTGCATGACTTCTCTGCGTTTCTAGAGAACATGTTGTCCTGTTTCCCATTTCCAGACACACATCTGATTACACTTTCATACTAACTGTAAAGAGAGCAGAAGGCACATCTGGACCAGCCTGTGTTCCACTAGCTTCAATGCAATCTATCATTCAGCATTTCTTTCATCAGCCAATCTGAAAAAAAATTAATCCTGGGGTTAACTTTCCATATTCTGACACAAATCGGCTCCACTGCAGCAGTTGCAATAAGAAATTGAAACCTTCATGATTTTAACAAAATCAACGATCACTTTGTGAGCACAGTAAAAACTACAGCTCCAGCTGGAAGCATGTTGCTGCGGTTAACTATTCTTGGAGAGCAGACAGTGTTACCACAAGTACATCTCAAAAACATTCATGAAAAATGGAGAAGTACCCACAATAGCTGAAGTATAATTACAGATTATATTTCCTCACATTATTACACCTTAATATTTATACTGATCATACTCACTTCACAAACACAAGAGCTTCAGTTGATACGATTACTGATCAATGATCAGCCTGTTCAACATACTGAAGAGCATCAATTTAATGGGTAGATATTATTCAGGAAAGCTTGGTCAGAACGCTGCACACCTCAGGGTGAAATACGGATATGAATGAGCACTCCTCACCGGGATTCACGTTTTGTTTGTTGTCTAAGGGCGACAAGAGGTGATACAAGAGAACCAAGGGGGAGGGTTAAAGAAGAGACTACAAATATTGATCAGTGATAGGGTGGTAAACAAAGTGGGGGCAGAAAACAGAGCAACATCAGGCGTGGAAGCAAGTGGAGAGTGAAAGCACTTGTCAATCCATTATTTACATTTTCCTGTCAGCCACTACCTTTTTAAAGAGGTTATAGTGGTGCTGTGTGAATAACAAATGGACACAAGCGTGTGTGTGAGTTTTTAATGCAGATAAGTAATTGGATCAATGCACAGGGGCCAGTGTTACAGTGCAGGGCTCTTCCAGAAATAAACTGTATATGACAAAGCTAATCCTGTTACAATGCCACTCAGCGCCTCCAACAGCCTCACGCTCCTCTGCGGCTTAGAGGAGCAAGAGGCGGAAAGCAATCTGCTGTTATATTGTGCTAGCATCACTGACCAAATTCCTGGCGAGTGTGGAAGATATTTCACTTCATCTGCCGTCATCGTGGCTCAGCAAGAGGCAGCTGTAAAAACAGCAGAGTCATCTTTGAAGAGGACAGTGCCAGAATAATCAATATGATCCCTGGAATCACTTCCATTCATCAATCCTCATCGTCAGAGAAATCTGAGAGACGACTCACAGCAGAAGAAATGGAGCAAAGGTGAAATTGAAGCTTTCCATTCTCACACGGTTTATAATGCAGTTTACAATGATAACAGTCGCAGATTTGAAAATCTGTAGTAATTTCTGAAGCAATTAGTGACGACAGAAATGACAACAGTTGCTAGCAGATTTTATATGCTGTAGCCAGCTAGTGAAATTAGCTAACACAACCTTCATTGTTGGTTGAACTTTTAATGTATCCAGCAGCTGACTCGATTTTAAACTATTTAAACCCTGTGAAAGGCATCTTAAATATGCACTTACACTAATGGCTACATACATTAGATTGGGCTGCCTTTTAGCTGAGGCTAAAGCTAATAAGTCCCAGGGAAAAAGTCAGCATCCTCACCAGTTGATCATCTGTATAGAAGACATGGAAATAAAGAAATTTTGTTGTTCTTGTATTACAGTGAACAACAAAATTTATACATTTCATAGTATAGTATATTTTCTTTCTAACATCTCCATTTGCCTATTTAGCTTACACACTTGTATGTTTTTACTTTTAACATTATAAGACAAAACGTTATGAGGATGAGGACTAACCCACGTGTTTGATCCAATGTTGGGGGGGTTGTTGGCGTGTAAACTTCCCCCAAATATAACAAAGAGGACAGAGCCGCTAATGTTAACCTAAACTCTGATTGCATCCAAGACCGGCTGACTCACCAACAGGTCTGAGCAAGTATTAATGAACACCATACTGCAATCTGCACGAGGACTTTTCATGATGCAGTGCCACGTCATTGTGATCAAGACCGCTATAGATCAGTTCTGCGGCACAGAGAGAGAACGCCAGCGTTTTACTCTGCAGGAAAGTAGCACACTTAACTTTTTTGAAAGATAGTCTGAATTAATGCTTTTTGACTGCACAAACATTTAAAATGAGGCAGACTTTCATGTTGACATCAGGTACCGAGTGTCTGCCAACAAACAGTGGAACTGAGACATCCTGAGTTCACAGGGACATAAAGGAATACCTGGAGGATTTCAAGACTCCAGGACTTTTCTTGGAGTGAAAGTAAAAGCCCATACTTGTCCCTTATTTCCAAAAGCCCAACATGTTGCTTACACTCATTCAGTGAACCTCATCACACTGATATTCCCCAATTTTCATCAGAATGGAACATTTATCAGTTTATTCAACTGACAGTTTGAGCTCAGACAAAACCTGCCCAGGTCCAGTTTTCACCAAATGCAAAAGGGAAGCATCTTTGCATCTGAATGCCTTTATTATAATTTATAGAAATGTGATGCTTATAGGTCACCTGTGGCTTTGAGCATGTAATTCCTGGTATAAAGATCATATATGCTGCAGACTATGCTCTAATGTGCTTTAGAGCTTTAACATTGCTGCAGGTCTATGAGGAACACTCCTTTCACTCATTGCAGACCATATGGCAGCGGCAATGTTGGCAGTGAAGACGCCCACGCACAGCAGGAAGTGAGCCATATCTCTGCAGTGATTCTCAAATCATGATTTTAAAAAAAATTAGCTTAGCTCATTGTGCAGTGTATCGTGTTTTTGCCGTTATTTCTGCTAAAATAAAGCGTTGGCAGAGATCACTGGTCGTCAGAAAGTTCCCCAAAGTTGAGCAAAGGCAATGAGCTGGGGGTGTCCTGAAACCCTGAAGGGTGTGTTCAGGCCAGAAACGGAATGATACGTGATCTATGTGCACAAGTAGCAGCTGGGCTATTCAGACCAGAAGTGCATTTCTACATGGTCCACTAGTCAATGCACAACACTCCAAGAAGGCTGTATTTACAATGTCCTTCAACAGCTGAGGCAACACCGTCTCAACATGTCTTCTAAAAATTGTCTTTAAATTAAAGACACCGTCACATAACTAATCAGATCCATCAATACTTCTACAACACATCTGTTTTCAAGAGGAGGCTTAAGAAAGGAGGCACTATTTACTGTACGTAGTTTAACAATGTTAGTTTTAGCAATAAGTAAAATACTGTATTCCCTGTACTACAGTATACATTATTCTTTAACAACTGCATTGATGCAACCTGGTATGCGATTATGTTGCACCATTGTCTGATACGTTTAATAAATGTGAAAACGAATACTACAACTATAAATGTCGGCTGTTCAGCCATTCAGAACCAACGTCAGCACGAACCTTCAAAGATTTCAAAGTGCTGCCGAGAACCGCAGAGGGAGCCAGTTTACGTGCAGGCGAGGAAAAGCAAAGGAAGGAAAGGGAAGATACAATCAGGGCATGTGTTTAGAGGAGACTCGGATACACAGCCAGACGAGAAACACAGCAGGAAGATGTATGAGATGAGCCGTCTTTGTTTTGGTTATCCTATCTTCACTGACATTGATCAGAGCTGATTTGCATGACACTGAGGATCCCCTTTCAAAAAATGAGGCGAATGAGCAGTGAAGGGAGTCAGAGATTCCTGCAAGGCGGCTTTCCCTCCCACACCCGCAAACCACCATATGACTCACAGCTGGGAATTCCTCGGGTGGTGAATCTGGCTGCTGCAGTGGATCCATGACTCAGCACTTTCATCTGGACTGAGCTGACAGGTCAAAGCCATAAATGAATCCCTCTCCTCATTACCTCCATAACAAGCAGCCGTTGGTTTGTGCAAGGCAGGAGAGGACAGTTCTTTGTCCTATTAGTTTGCACACTGGTTTGTCAGATCCAGCAGGGATACCTTTGCTGTAGTTAGTGTAGAGATAATGTGCTTTCAGACCCACTGCAGCCATTACTATCCATCAATCTAGCAAACCTCCAGCTACTGCAGAGAACAGGAGAAAAGACACTAAAAGTAGCATCCTATCCAACTCTCTCACACAGTATATAGGATTTGTGATCCTTCCAATTATATCCAGTAGGTGCTAGAAATGCCTGCCACAAAAAGCAAAATGTCTAAATTAAAAAAACAGTTGGATCCCACAATAAAAACCAGTTCAGCAGCTTTATGAGCCATTATCCACTTCACCATTTCACACCTCAGCCCACACGCAACTTAAACATTTTGGCCATCTACCTTCCTCTATGAAACGGTGTTCGATCTGTTGGATTCAGGTTCCACTTTTGAAGAGACAATTTTGCAAATAGCAAGCCAACAATGCTGCACACATTATTTAATGGATAATGCTTCCTTGGAAAGCTATTGTGGTAGGTTAGTAGTAGGATACCAATCAAATTAATGCTGTTGCAGCAGCTTTAATTAATATTTTTATATTCAAAATAAAGCAAGTGACTATATGCAAAGGCGTCTTATGTAGTGACAAACCCACAGAGAATCACCCAACTCACTTCCCCTCAGCTCTTCAAAGCATTTTAGCATCTTACTATTTACTAAAAATTAAATGTAATGCCATGAGCAGTGATTATATGCGTTTTAGAGTGGAGTGGCTTTGGTCAGGAAGGGACAAGTGGACATTACAGCACTGTGGCAGACAGATTTCTGTAAAACTATCCTCATACCCGAGGACAGAACAGTTATCCCCGAAACCAGGTTATAAACAGTAACTGATTTATGGCCTTTCTGGTAACAATCCAGCACAACGTCGCTTCTGCCCATCAGACTATTCGTCTTGGTCATCTGTGTAATTGAATTAAGATTAGAAGAGGTCTATCTGCAGACTGAGGAAAGCCTGTACAGCATATCTTACAGCATCTCGTAGGACAGCACACAGTCACACATGTGCACACACACACACACACTCGTACTGCACAGACGCTGTTCATGTATCATTGGGCCTCTAAATCTGCTTAATTCCTGGACATCATTTTCAGCAGCTCCAACTCAGAAATCCTCCTCTCCTCTTATAAACTGTCAGCAGGTCCTCTGAAGGTTAAGAGGCATCTCCAACACACACACACACCCTCCTGTGACAGATTCAGGCAACAACAATGGGAGAGAATCAGGCAAGTCATAGAAGCAACAATGAGTCACAACGACGATCATCGTAATAATTTTCAGAGTTCTGTTTTCAGTTAGTCAGCAGTTCCCACAACACATTTCGACTTGTCAAACAGGTGTAATCAATAACATCAGTGGCTGCATTCCATTCGTCTGTCAGTTCCAGGGCCCTGTTGTGCACGCTGCCATGACGTCCCGGGACACTCGAGGAGCAGATCCATGGTTCATGTTATTAGTAATTGTGCTTTTCTTGCTACGACAGGTGAAACTGCCTGCAGCGTATAGGGGTTTA
This sequence comes from Maccullochella peelii, assembly GCA_002120245.1. Taxonomy (NCBI): domain Eukaryota; kingdom Metazoa; phylum Chordata; class Actinopteri; order Centrarchiformes; family Percichthyidae; genus Maccullochella; species Maccullochella peelii. The sequence continues at coordinate 65,123 of LKNJ01001875.1, read as the reverse complement.
TTTACCTTTGGTAATACTTTAATTAAAATGCTCAAATGTGAAAGTGTCTGGGTGTATTACTTTTTGGTTTGTTCATATATTGCAGAGTTTAGTCCGTTTTATCGTGATTGACATTGACCCTGAAATAGCCTGAGCTGAATAACAACAAAACTATATTTTTGGAACATGTGAAGCAAATGAGTAATTAGATCAGCAGCAGTGATCAAGGTGAGAGCATAAACAACAAGCCATGAAATGACCAGACAGAAGAGGAACATTTGCAGCACTGTAGCTGGCTGGTGGTTTATTCAGAGTTCTGCATCATCATGTGAGTTTATTTTCTTTTTAATAGTCATTTAAAGTTCAGCATTTTCCACAGCTGTCATTCGTTACGTTCACAGCCCTGCTCACATCAACGTTTCATGATGTTCCAATATTTCAAAACAACAATTCCTCCATTCCCACTGTCAAAGAAATGATGCTGTTATGTTCTGGAGTTAAACAGACTTCCTTTTCATCTAAATAAAAAAAAAAAAAAAAAAGGTCCAGTATCACGGCTCCTCACAGCTCAGGATGATTAAAGCTGGAGACAGAAGGTGGCCCTACATGCCCGTTACAGATGATGCTTTTATCAATGCAGCTGTCCAGTTTCTGGGGAGTGTGACGTTTGACCCAGCTTTAAGTTTATTTTCCAGCGATATCCATAGAAAGTATTATTCTTCCCTGACCTCCTGCTTTGCCTCAGCTTGTGATTATTTTACCGCTTGTGCTTCTCTGCCGTTCTCACTCGTGCAGATGACGACTGTAATTTGGCTAGAAAAGAAACCGCTGAGTTGGCAAAGCCTGCCTGTCTTGGGAAGGTCAGAGCATTGTCACTGACAAATGAGTTGTGTTTCAGGCTGCTGCTCGGCCGGCGTTCTGCTCCGTTGTCTTTAAAACAGGGATGGAGGGAGGACACACACTGAAAAATGCACAACATATTGTTCCTTCCTGGACCCACTGCTTCACCCAGACAGTATACAGAGTGTACACAAAAAAAAAAAATATATAATTTTCAGCATTGCTGAACGTCAGCAAGAAACCTGTTTCACAGTGATATTATCAACACTTTGTAATCACTGATTGATAAGTGCTGTAAACACTATTAATATTATATCACAGTTTGCATTTTAGGACACTTTTATATTAAGACACATATGCAGTTGCTATACTGTTCTGCTTCTACATTTCAACAGATCACTCTTACACCATAATGTGTAAGTAAGTCAAGTAATTTGTGACATTTAGTTTCAGCTTCAAAGGGACAAAACAAAAGGACAAATGTGCTCAACTCTTTTTACGCAATCTTAAATCTTCAGAAAAACTGAATTCTTTAAATGCATCACTAGACACAAGATGGACTGTGCTCCCCGACAGAACATTGGCTGGATGTGATATTATGTCTTTCCAGACGGCAACAAGCAAACTGGCCGTACTACCACAAACATGAAAAAGGCTCATGAGCCTCAGAACCACAGTGACGCAATTAAGTACTAAAATGGTGTGTAAGGACGTGAGAGCCATCGCTGAGCCCGTCCAGCTCTGGCTCTGCCTCCTGGAGCTGGAAAGGCTCTCACTCCATTGTGATGCTGGCTACAGTGAAGACACCCACTGCGCCTTCACTGTAGACGGCCGTTTACTGTGGCGAGGAGAGAAAAGCCAACTCTGTCTTTGGAAAGGCCTTTTGCAAGCTGGCGCAGTTAAAGCTGCTGAAGAATCGTCTTAATTTACAGATGAGTGGTGTTGGTGCTTATATATTAATTCATAATTATAACTCCATTACCTAATGAGGCAAAACTCTGGGTCTCCTGACCCTAAAGAGGTGTGCTGCCATACATAAGGATGGTTTCTTCATCCCACAGTGTAGCAGGCCATGTGATTGATTTGAACATGTAAATGTTGAGCTGGTTGTTAAAGCAACAGTTTGACTTCTTGGGAAAACGCTTACCTTGCGGTCTTTCTGTTGTGATGTGGAGTTAGAGCCGCAGGAGAAGGAGCCAAATGCAGACAGGCACAGAGGCTGAAGCGGTTCAAAGATTTATTGGACTCACACGCAGATACAGGAAAGGCAAACAGGCAGGTCCGGGAGAAAGTCCAGCACAAGGAATCAGTACACACACAGTACTCATAACAGCAGTACACCCACGGTGCTGAACACGAGACCTACGCACAAGGAGAACAGAACAGAACACATCCACCACAGGGAACAATGGAAAGGGACCGGTATAAATAGGGAAGAGGCTGACAAGGGAATCAGGGGCAGGTGTATAATGGGGAACAGGTGAGGACAATCAAGGACTGAGACACGAGGGCAGGAACAGACAGGAAACAGGAAAGACAAGACTTCAAAAGAAAACAGGAAACCAAACCAAAGCTATCGGGACATAACACTTTCTGAGATTCAGATGAGAAAATCTATACCAATCTCATGTCTGTGCGCAAAATATGAAGCTAGAGCTAGGCTGTTAGCTTAGCTTAGTACAAATTTAGCATGTAACTTGTCGTTTTTACATTTTGGTTTTGATCAAACGAGATACAACATGTTAATTAGTGAGATTTAAAGGTGCAGGTTGGAGTATTTTTTATTTTTTTACCTTTGGACAGAGCCAGGGTAGCTCTTTCCCCCTGCTTCCAGTCTTTATGCTAAGCTAAGCTAATTGTTTAGCTGGCTCTAGCTTCATATTTAACTGACAGATATGAGAGTGGTATCGATTTTCTCCTCTAACTCTCGCCAAAACAATAAATAAGCATTTTTCAAAATGTCAAACTGTTCCCGTAAGGCCACCTGAAGGGCCCTCCCACAGCAGAGTAAAGGGAAGGGTTATTTTGGGGGGGTGTTTGTTTCATTGCAACCAAGGATTTACTATTATTAGCGCATTCTTGCCATCTTAAATTCGCTGTGTCTATTCTTCATTTGCTCTGTAAGACTGAATAATCAGTGATTTAACTTGTAAAACCTAATATTTAGGTTGAACTGATGAATCCTTCAGTGCATATTCAGTGTTACATGCCAGTGTAACAAGATTTCTTTCTCTTTATATGCTGTATATCTGGACTGCAGTATATTGTCCACACAGTACACGCATACAATCCAATACACAGTCCCATTGTTTTCAGGGTGTCACAATATTTATGATGATATTCATTGAAATGATTGAACTCAGCACTTCAGTGCACTTTCTTAGCTTTGGCTCCACTTAGCTGTAAATGGCTGTAAAACGTGCGGATGTGGTGAATGACAGGAGCTCGTGTGAAACAGACTGGGATACTTTCCAGGCGTATTATGGCGGCTATGAAAGAGTTCCTCCATTATGAAGCGTCACACCGTTCAGTGCTCAGTGTTTCCTCTTTCAGGAGACAAGTTTAATTCTTTTAATCAATTATGAAATAGCTTAGCAAGTGTAGCATGACAAAGTACTTCAATGGGGGACTGTAGGTGTGAATGAGTGAGTGATGCACAGTGCAGTCATCACCATGAATAACAGCTACTCCTGACAGTGTTGCTGACACTGAACTACGACGCATGCAGGCGTACACTGCCATCTAATGATAAGAAGAGATTAAATCTAATGTGCGCCACATTACAATCAGAATCAGAATCGGGTTTATTGCCAAGTAGGTTTTCACATACAAGGAATTTGCATAGTAGAGATAAATATAAAATAAAATGAAAGCAAGTAAAAAGCAAGTACTGTAAAAAAAAAACAAGTTTGCACAGTTTGCAGTAAAAATATGAAAGAACATTATGTATATATAAAATAAGATATGTCAAACAGGTGAAAAAGATGAGAAAGGAGAGTGTGAAAGGATCATTTAGTCTACTACTGCCTTCTACTGGTCATACTGGATACAGAGGGGTTCTGGAGGATTGTGGGCTTATTCTAGTTACAGAGCCACACCACTGTCCTATTTACAGTATCGATCGCACGCTAACAGTAAAGCACGCCGGTCCAACAGACAACTCTCTCTGAACTTCTATAAAGATTTCTTTACCTACAGAGACAAAACCACTATTTCTACTGAGGCTACTGTTGTTTGCAGGTTGTTTTTCATGCCTGACTAAAGGTGAGAGTCCACATAATTAAAGTATAGCACTATTGAATATACAATTTCATTTTTCAGTTTGCAGCACTGCAGTCAAGACAAGCAGAAAAATGGATCCATTCACTGCTTGTCTGACACCCTTTTCAACTCATAACTAAAGAGCACCAGTGAAAACCACTGAGTTGGGATGTCTGCGATGAGTTCCCCATGTGGGCTGAAGTAGTCTCTAAAGGAAACCTTAGAGACTGTCGGTTATCTGTCTGTTCAGTAAGGGGAGGATCATCCACTTGATTTGTAATAATGCTCTGTGTCATTTCATAGAGTCATTGATGCACTGCGCGTACTTGAAGGACTCGCTGTTCATTTGAGTTTTGAGAAGCCTGAACAATGATACTGAGATTACACTCGGAGAGAAAATGACCCCGAGTGTCTGACGACTGAAACACATAATACGGACAAAGCCTGTTGCAAGAAACAGAGCTTGTACAGTGATAAAATGAATAACATTAATATATGCAGGCCTCATCAGATTAACCCTTTATAAAGTTCATGTCTTCACACTGACAAATCATTCACCCACTGACATTTACAGTATATTGACAATATTCATGCTGCCTGATGGACTGGATCATTAACATACTGTATTTGCTTCAGTCACACAGATGCTAGTTAACCTTGGAGTTATGAAAGCGTCATGAGAGGAGCACAGTGGACATGATCAATCACGCTGATTATATAAGAACACAGTGCTGAAAGGAAAGAGTTGATTGAGTGATATTACAAACAATCCAAAGCCACATTTTGGTACTTCATTCTTTTGTGTTAAAATACAACAAATGTGTGCTGAAATCATTTCATATCACACCTTTAGCAGCAATGATAACACACAGGAAACCTGTTCCTTTAATTCCTATTCTGAGTCAGAATGATGGAATATAATGATTATAAAAAATACTATATATCATATTAAAAATATGATGTATGATGACAAATCTCAAAATTAGAAGTAACTTCTGCCATGTGTCCTTAAGAGTTTGATTGATTTGATATTTCACTGTGGGTGAAAAACTGTGTTGAAGTCATACTGCTCTATGTTGTTAGCATACGTCTTGGCTCTTTTTATATACTTTTTATATATTTATATATAGGCTATATATAAACAGAACATTAACATATAGTTCTGTGGCTATGTTAATATGTAAAATCATCTTTTTAATGAAAGAATAGCCTGGATAATCAAACACCACCGTTCAAGGTTTCACATCAAGCAGAGGTGCACAAATTTCAGCATAAGAGCTTTAAAACATGATGTATTTTTGCCAGTGATCATGTGAGCCACTTATTAAGACAAGTACAGCAATACTAAAATAAAAATCTAGTCTTTAGTTCTTTTATTTATATAATCACAAATTTGCCTCCACTACCATCAGCTTGGGTGAGGAAAAACTAACCCCCCAAAAACCATTTTACAGGGAAAAACCTGCAGGCGGAGTAACAGAGGAGGGATCCATCTTCAGCAAAGAAGATTAATTCATTCATAAGATTAAAAAACAACATACGTTCTTGAGCAGGTCTGTGTGTGTGTGTGTGTGTGTGTGTGTGTGTGTGTGTGTGTGTGTGTGAATTCAGAGGATGTACTGCAACAACTGAAATCATGTTCAGCAGCGCTCCCATTTCTGCTTCTGAGGAGGAAATTGGAGGCAAATATTTCTCCTCTGTCTAGACGAGAGAGCCAAGAGGACAAAAACAGGCCAGACAGCATCCATAATGCATGAGCCCGCACTGATCTACCAGGCTGGACACTTTGAAATGTGTCCAGAACCACTGAAACTGGCCCCTTGTATAAAGTAGCTGACAGTAAGCTTGAGACTGAAAAATGTTGGGATTTTATATTTTATTGCAGCAGGATCAAGGTTTATACCGGATGTACAGGCCTCTGCCAATAGGGGGCGCTATTTCCTCTTCAGTCACTGTTTTGTCATTTTTCTTTACTGTAAATTGTTTTGTAACTTTATTTTTAAAAGGTGCTATATAAATGAAGTTATTATTATTTTTATTATTATTGTTATATAATAACTGACAGTATTTTCACTGTAACTAACTTTTTAGAAGAAATTACAGCAAAATCCAGGTAAAAGTGCTAAACTTTGGCCTATTTTATTTTCATGTTTTAATTTTTAATTTTGTAGTGAAATTTAAAAACCATATTCACACAAAACATCAACAAGGAATTCAACTTTAACTAAAATTTAATTTAAACTAAATTTAAGATTTTACAAAAAGAAAACAAAGCCTCCATCCATCACCAGTAGATGAACTGTTACAGTGTATGTGCAGGACATGCAGGACATGCAGGAGGTTTGCTGTGAAACTGGGTAACACTTGTTTTCCTCCAATGAAGCCACACATGTGCACATGACGTGCAGACACATGCAGCCTGTAAACAGTTTAACACTTCCTCCTGGCAACTCTTTCCAAGTCGACTAGTAAGGGTTGTCATGGTGTCAGGATTGGCGTCACAGCTGTTGCAGCCTGATTAGATAAAACCACACACACCACTTTATTACTGTCTACAGTATGTTTCTAACAGCACCGGCCACCAGCAGAGGGCACAGCAAGCTTATGAGGCAGGTCACAATCTGGTCCAAGCTTTACCAAGGCTTCTTATGCAAGACTTTTCCTGAGACTGTCCTCCCTGACTCTACTGCTCGGCAGTCACGCCCACATGCAGCTAGTGTACAATTACTAATAAATATCATTTGAAGAACTCCGAGACTTCAATTACCTGCTGTAAGAAAACTTCAGTCAGCTGCCAGTTTTTAAACGGCAAATGTCTTAAATAGTTTCCCTGAACTTACACGATTGTGCAGTTATATTTCTGCCCATAAGGAGGTGCGTAACACCAATATGAAGTAAAATAATCCATGCCGGGGGGCCAGCTGTTTCCTTCCCTTTTACCCACTTGGAGCTGCTGACCCGTGAGGAATATGCGGTCGAAAGAGGATGTGATTTAATCACATTACTGCTTGATCAGCCCTGCCTGAGTCATGGTCCTTGACTCCTGGCCTCTAAATGAATCACAGATCCACTAAGTCAGGGACAATGTGTATGTCACCATGATTAAATCAGCTCCTTAAATCCCATCCAGTCAAACAACAGGTTATGTACAGGCCCCTCCCCAGGCAGCACCGCCATGTTGCAGAGTGCCTGTCAGGAGTTTCAGGGACTTCATGTGAAATGACGGGATTGGCTGCGGGGCTAAACCAGAGCTGATTTCACTAGTAAAATCTGAGAGATAAGGGCCCTGTCTTGTTTTGTTTCACCCACTTTTACTATACTGTACTTCTCTCTCCTGTGCAGTCTGTTTGTCACATCTGATGACTGGAAAATAAAGCTTTAAAGAAGGAATAATCAGACAATATTTCCAGAAACTAATAAAATTCTTGTTTATATTTTCTATCAAGTATAGTTTGGATTAGTGAGTTCACTATATTGCAGTGGCTACAGCTTTCAAAAACCTGTTAACTGAGCTATGTCTGAAATCTCAGCTTCCTGCCACTTTTTCCTTTTAATGGAGGAGAAGAGCCGTATTGTGCAGCTAATAGAAGTCTTGTGGTTTCTCCGTATCCAGGTCTCATGATTTCATGGAACGGCATCAGACACACAAAACCCATGACATGGCTAAAAGCTCTCCTCTCCTCTAACTCACTGAAACACCGGTGTGTGAATGCCAGGAGACCAGGGGTGTCGTGTTTGTGTATGTGCTAAATCACACAAGGATTATCACATGACTCACGGCTAACGTACGTACACGTCTGCTACAGGCTTACGTAAAGGGAGGAAAGAGACGGAGAGGGGGAACACTGTTCATGAATGAGTGCGTTATGTCACTTACAGTAGTATTATGATGTGTTTAACTGAGTATCAGGGCTCAAGGTACAACACAGGGCTGCACAATGAGAGGAAAGCTGTAGCCCTCTTCACACTTATCACACAGAACATATATGCAAACATTTTAAATTAGAATAAAATAAAAATAAAAATAAATAAAGCATAATAAATGTATAATGCCTTCTGTGCTTTGCCCTCTATCCCTAAGCCACTTTATTTAATTTATTATGTATGTGTCTTTATTGAGCTGTTTATTTCACAAAATCTTGGAAACATAAAACTATTACTCATTATGTTAAGCCCTGTGGCTGAACCATGATAAAAGGACTGATGCTGCAGTTCATTTTTATACCTTGAACCTAGATTGCTCCATTGACATAAACAGTGAGACAACCTAAAAACAAACAAAAAAGACATATGTTGTAGAAAAATGGTTCTGGTTTATGTGTGCATCCGTGTGGTTTTCAACAGATAATATATCTGCCTTTGCTCTGCAAAAGAAACCTTATAATTTGACCTCACACATAGACTGCACATGCTAATGTTCCAATGGACGGGCCTCATAAATGTCTAGACTAAGTGCTGATCCTGACTGCAGTCTTTGCCGGTTGTTAAAGTGACTCTGGGGACTCACAGGGGTGCTGCTGGGGCTCTAGAGGCCCTCATTATAAAGAGGATCTTACCATGATTTAATTCACCTAAAATACTCCCCCCTGTGTAAAGAACCAATTTAAAAGATGTCACTGATTTTGCAGCCCCAGATCCTCAGGCCAAAGCTGAGGGGCACTGATTGCAAAAGCCTGGTCCGGTCACCTTTAGTCTTGGGCCGTGACTTAGGAACAACCTGCAGAGCCCTGCCTGAGGATCTGAGGCTGCATTATGTCTCATAGGGGAGCAGCAATTCAGAAATATAACTGAGAGCTTTAAAGTGCTTTAAAGTAACGAGTAAACATGTAAATCAGGTCTAAAACTTACTGGTAAGCAGTGAAAATGGGCCCACAGCTAGTGTTTGCCCCTGTGCCCACTGACTGACGGCTTAAACAGAACTCAGTGCTTACATGATCTATAAATGATTGTTTGTTTTGGTACTGAAATCATTGTAAAGATGGGGATTCCCTTCCGGTGTGTAACTATTAGCCGGAATGAGGCTAACAGCTGCAGCCTCGGTAATCTGGAGCATCACACTTGCTTTGTCTGGTTCCAGTGCCGCGCGCAGGGGGAGGGGCCTTGGGTGTGGTGACGTCACCCGGGCCAGCGCCCCTGAGCGCCGCGCGAGTCGCTCACCAGCCGAGAAGAAGCTCGAGACGTCAGTTGAACATGGCGTTGAGCTGCGGAGCGGTCACCAGTCTACAGAGGACCAGCACTGCTGCCGCGGCGCGTCTCTGAGAGTCAGATCCGGATCACCTGTGACGGCCGAAGCTTCCCTGAGCACATTTATCTGCGTTTCATCCTTTTCTGCCACTTCTTCTGGGACTCGACGTACGCCGAAGAAAGGGGATAGATGCAGCGCAGAGTTGACAGCTACCGTTACCGTCAGTAACGTTACAGGCTTAGCTAACGTTTATCTGGACAATTTGACCACATAATGTGTCAACCTCTTTAGCTAACTAAGGTTAACTTACGCGGCGGGAGCTAGCTGTCGAGCCTGTCAAGCGCTCAGATATTTGGGTTAACACCTCCTCAGCCAGTCGATAACAACACAACATGAGTCAGTGAACTGTTGCTCCGTATGTTCTTGTCAGTTAGGTCCAGACAGCTCCGCTAATCCTGTCAGCTAACTCACCTGAGCGTCATATGCCAAGTGTATAGTGTTGTTATACTCGGCTTGTAAAGCGTTAGCCAAAGAAAATGTCAGATAACCAGAGCTGGAACTCCTCCGGTTCAGAGGAAGATATAGAGCCCAAAGAGGAGTCTGGACATCTCGTTGGTATCGTCGACTTGAGCGGCGTCCTCAGTAAGGTAAGTCACGTTTTTAGCTAAACGGAACAAGTTTACCTAGCTCGGTCAATGTCACTGCCAAGTGCTGAGGGCATAACTGCCAGGGAGGCGCCTGCCTACATGTCGGGGAAATGAGGCAAATCATGACATGTCTGTGTTAAGGAAGTGTTATCCACAATCCAGTACCGTCCGTCGACATTTCCACATCGCTGCTCAGCATTATCAGACCGGTAATCCCCACTGAAGCTGAAGCAAAATCCCCACTGAAATTGCATAGCGGGGTATGTAATGCACAGCTAGCTACGTAAGCTCATAGATCCCTCTGAAATAGTTTTGATTAACTGTGGTAATGGGTGAAGTAAAGGAGTGTAGTTCATTACAGGTTTATACATGTGACATTGTAATACCTGCACATGTTATACCTGTACTGTGCACCAGTTGTACATGAGTATCTGGTGATCACAGTTAGCCCAAATGATTAGGGCAGCTATTATTGTTGCCCAGTGTACACTGCAGACATTAGAGTTTCCCTATCAAAAAGGGCAAAATGTGAAGTACTACTGAACTACTGAAGGGCTCATTTCAAAGGTTAAAGCGGGCCTGCTGCACATTCCTATGCCATGAATACTATGATAAAAATGTGGATACAGCAAGTGGTGTTAGTGTTATGGGCAAATGTCCAGTGTTACTCTAAAATGTTGCTTTAACAACAGTATGCAGAGTGCAGACAATCATTTGATACTGGTACAAGAAAAGAATGCTTGTTAACTGACTAAATAACACTGCAGACAGTTGACAGACAGTTAAGTCTACTGCTAGACAAAGTCTGGGTAACCTATTTGGCCATATGCTTCCGCTCACTTGTGCAAGACTTTGTTTTGTTGACCACAGTTTTAATTAGTTAAGCACTGCTGGCGCCGATGTGGTATTAATCTCACTGTACACTGTAAACAGATTGCATGCTGACCTGCTAACCAAGCATATTTTGAGATTAAGCAGATCTACCTTCAGAAAAGCTCACCTGTTCAATCATACTAAGCTGTATACACGTCATGGGTTGTGTGAGGATTAATGAGTCTACACCGGCTCACATAAAATCCCACATGTGTCCTAACTCAGGTTGTGCAAGCATCTCAGATTAGGCACATACGTTTTATGTTTGTAATATACACCGAGTTACTGGAACAATGGAAACTACTCTCCAATTTAACAATTCAATCCAACAGTTCTTTAATGAAGACTTAGTGGTTTTGTTGTATTAGACTGACTTATATTGTAAGGTGTTTAATGTTTTTAAGGCAAACAATATGAGCTGGGCACCTTTCAATACAACAGCACCACCACAAAGTGCAGCCTCTAAACTTACCACTTGAATAAACTTACAAAGAAAGACCACAAAGTAGCTGTCTCAATGACAAGTGAAGTATTTATTGCAAAGATATCACATACCATCACATTGTAGAGGTGTTTTTATTTTTCTAGTTCCACCGCATACAAACATATTAATAAAAGTGCTTTATTTTTCAGTGGACAAATTACATCCATGGATGGCAGGACCGTTGGGTGGTCCTGAAAAACAACACACTGAGCTACTACAAGTCTCAGGATGAGACCGAGTATGGCTGTCGGGGTTCCCTCTGCCTTAGCAAAGCTGTTATTACTGTGAGTACTATTGCGATGCTTTCCTATAAAGCAGAACTCTTCCTTTCTGTTTAAATGTATCTCAATATGACACAATCTCTTAGTCGTCAGCACGGGAACATATTTGACGTAAGTTCTGTGTTCTTGAATGCAGACTCTGTGCAGTTTGTGCAATACTGGCCCTTTTCAAAATATCTTACAAGAATGAACGCTGTTGTTTGTGTAAGAGGGCTACACCTGCAAAGAGAGAGGAACCATCCCTCTCCACCACACAGTAAAACTTACTGTGGCACACATCCACTGCTGTTCAAGACCTGAGACGACACTCTGTGAGTGTTTATTTAAATTGCAAATGTAGCCACAAACTACCCTTGTGTGTCCTTCACCGACAGCTTCAGCTGACTTTCTGTGGACTATGTGTTGCTCTAGTTTGACCTTCCATTAAAAAGAAAACAGCCCGGTGGTGTGGTGTTCAGGCATTTTGGTTGCATCTCCATTATAACCACAGTGGGTGTATTTCCACCACCACAAACGATGCGCTTTGTTGCTTATGAATGGAATAGAAGTGACTGACAGATGTTTTTTTGTGGTTCTTGATCTTCTCTGTATATTGATTGACTAGCTGTAGTATGTAGGGGCTAATCAGTGTAGTCTGACTCAATTATTTCGTTATTCAGAGTTGACATAGCTTTGTAAACCTTTTAATAATCAGGTCAGCAATTTGGGGATATAAGATTAAATCAATGAAACAAATCAACTAAGGAATAACTGCTGCCATCAGCTGATGAACTCACTGGTAAATCTGTCTTTATAGCCACTGACAATGTAATGGTAATTCTTCCAAAGTCTTTTTGTCCGCTTGCCATTAACACACAGGTACGTGTGATCTTACGGACCCAATACAACAGATTTTCCAGCCGCTATTTGCACTTTAGTTTGATGTTTATGGAGGTATGAGCGTACCAGGTTTTTCCAATTCTGCAAGTTGTAGCATGTTGCTCTGTTCCTGGTCTGGTGAGAACTGTGTGCGCTCCCTCTCACTGTGCCTTCCATTTCCTGTCACCTATGCCCCTATGTATACAACCCTGTGCATCTAATGGCCGCCACCACCCAGTGTCCACAATAACACTGCAAGATATATCTAAACAAAATAACATGATGTTTTTTCCCACACTGCATGCTTTGTTCACAACATGTGCTGCAAAATAAAAAAAATCTTTTGCTTCTCATAGAAAATAAGTTTTAGTTGTGTGTGTGTGTGGCGCACTGCATTTGGTTTGGCTTGCTTTTGGAAACAACTCCATTTGTGCGATTGATGTTTCATCAAACTGAGATCCCACAGGAAGTCAGAAGAGCTTTCAGCAGGAGCAAGATGTTTCCTATCAAAGTGTCTCCAGTTGTTGCAGTGCTGTCTTAACCTTGTAACATAACATGCTGCTTCAGTTTTATCTAACCAAACTGTTCCAGTTTCCATTTCATTGACACAAAGCCATGATTTTCTAACGCTGTAATATGTTGTCCAAATCAACATGAATGGGATAGATGATCACCTGAGGAGCACATACAGTTAGGAGAAATCTAAAGAGCTTTTTTCTGTTTCTGCTTACATTCTACCCACCTCCTTCTCTTTCTCCCTCAGCCTCTCACATAGGCTTGAGAAGTTTGGCATATGATATACTAGATGTGATTCAGATGTCAGGCATCCACCACATGTTTCTCTTAAATTCATGAAGGAAGGACTCTGCTCTTTCCTGGATACATGTATAGGCCTAAGGCATGACTCACTGATTATAATCAGATGAGGAGATTTAGCCTGGAGTTTCTCGAACTTGTTCTTCAACTGCAGGTGATGACCTATTTTTACAACAAACTCCTGATTATGTCCCAAGTTGTGCTTTAGGCTAACTGGCCTGTCAGGTGACTGTTCCAGTTTGAAAACAGCAAGCTATGTGGTAACACTTTACTAGAAACTTCATCATGAGACTAATAATGCTGTGTCACATGCCTATCAGACTTTAAATAATATCCTGTCTCAAAGATTCAAAAGAGCTGCCACACTCTGCACTAAGCACAGAGAAAATAAATCCAAATGTGTCAGCAGTGTTTAATGCTGGATGTTCACGCTGTTTCACCTTTCATCAATGTTTCAGTGGGAACTCGGGTCACTCAATGACTGAAGCTCAGTCTGTGTCTCTCTCCAAACAGTAACAAAGGAAATGAATACGTTACTGTTCCCAGGGCAGGCCGCATATAGCAGGCTTTGCTATTAGCTGTATTTGTTCAGCTTCACCCATTCCCAGCCTATGTAAATATTAACCTCCATGTGGTGCTCTACTGTAGTCATTTTTCATTCCAATGGAAATATGCCTCAGAAGTCTGGGGCGTAAATAATAAGGAGTTATAGCTGGTGATGGCCATGCACAGACAGTAACTGCCTTTTTTTTAACAGAAATATTTTTTCTGTTTTGCCAGTATTTCTCTCTTTGATTTCTCCATCGTGTCATTTCCCCTCATGGCTCTCACATTAACTCTCAGACATAAGACCTGTGATGTGTCCAGGTGCATTTTTTTAAATGAGTTATTCCGATTATTTTCTCAATTCATTGTTTTGTCTATAAAATGTTAGATAATAGTGAAAATGCCTGTTACAGTTTCCTTCAAATGTCCTGTTTTGTCCGATCAACAGTCCAGAACCCACAGTTTTCAGTTTACTATAATATATGACAGAAAAGCATGAAATTCTCACATTTGAGGAGCTGCAACCAGCAAATGTTTTGCATAAAACATTTCTGTCAATTGATTAATTGACTAATCGTTCCACTTCTGGTGTGCATATAAGTATGTATTAAGTTCAGAGGGAACTCCGTTGTGTAAGTTGCACTATGAGTTATTCAGATTTAAGTTGGGACACAGAGTTGAGAAACTTGGGTAAACCTGCAAGATTTCTTCATTGCAGTACAACCACAGCGAGTGCTCAGTAAACACCGTCTAATAACCCCAGATTGGGAGGGACTGGCTCCTGCAGCTTGTTGCTGGTGGCCCACTCTTCTCTCCTGTGTTGTGTTTTGTGTGGTTGGTCTTCAATCACAGCCAGCAAGAGCATTGTTAGTTGTGGGACATTTTGGGACACACAATATATTTGCCACAAGAGCAGCTTAAAATATAATGCAATCAAAAGCATCTCCACTCTAAACTACTGCCTCAAATTTCAAATGGAAACAACATCTGCTGGACACAGTCTCAACCAAAAGGGAGTGTTCATTGCAGAAGTGCTGGATTGGATTACATTATACCTTGTTCTTTCATTGTGTCCACCACCTGTCTACACAATAGTATAGGTAGGTTATAAGCACCCTCTGTGTTCATAGCCACCTTCATTACTAGGGAACTTGATGACACCGTGCACAGAGGACTAATGTTACAGACACTTAGCATTAGCATTAGTGCTAGCCAGGTTTGAATAGTAAATTACCAGTTAAGTAAACAGGTTATCCAGGAACATTATCCATGACTGCATTAAATAGAAACTTCAACCAGCTCACTTTGAAATACAGTTGTAGTTTCGTCTAATGTTAACCAATTACATCCCTATGTTATGTACATTCAATGGCTTACCATGAGGTACAGAACAGTGTCACATCTAACAAGTGTGTAACAGAACTACAGTTTTCTCCTTGAGTGTTTGGTTGTCTACAGTTATCAGTTGTCATTAATAAAGCTTCTGTCTGTTATTCATTTTGAAGAAATTGAGGTCGGGAAAGGCTCATAGATAAGTCTCTGTAACTATATAGTATTTTTGGAATTACTAAGGACTTTCTTCTAGCATTACTGTATAGCCCTCCAGCATGCATTAGCTCCAGATGTAGATCCCTCTGCTACTGACCACATATGAAGTGACAACACAGAATGATGCTCGTCTTGTTCCTCTGTTTCACATCTGACGAAATTGTGTAGAATCCTTGTTATCACACTAGGAGAATTCTTAGATATCAGTAATCATTTAGTAGATACATTGATAGCAAACAAGGAAAACCATCAAACTGTTGATAGTTGACTCGGACATTGGACTATCTTGTCATGCTATTCCAAGTTGTGGGGGCCAATGATTGTAAGGTTGTCTGTTGCTGCAAATGTGCCTCCACGGCACTACTTGTACTGTACCTACAAAGGCTGCTAATCACCATTTTTAGATTCATTTGTCACCTAATAAGAACACTGGCCTACTTGTAATTCCTTCAGTCACTGGAATTGGTGAGTAGTGCAGACTGGATCTGTAGTAGTTTGGTGCTGGATGCTAGTTCTTCAAGGCAGTGGCTCTGGATGTGTTGAGTTCGCTTTTCCTCACCATATCTGTCACAATGGTCAAAGAGATAAGGAAAGAGAAAGGGGAGGGGGTGGTTGAATAGGCCGTTGCGATTGACATCAGGCTTTGTGGAAATTGCAATGTGTCCTCAGCCAGGAAATGAGACTTCCTCGTAGCATGTGACTGGCATCGAAGCATAGCACATCCTCTACATTGGGGGTCATCAGGAGGGTCAAGAACTACACGCCAAGTCCGTAGGGGTGTGTGTGTGTGTGTGTGTGTGTGTGTGTGTGTGTATTTCAATGACAGAATGTTGTTCTTACTGCCTTCCCTTTCCCCGTCTTTCACTCTGACCACTTGGTCAGTCAGTGTTTCCTCCAAAGGGGCCATAGGGATCCCGTTTTGGTGTCCAGAGTCTACAGAAAGATGTTCCTGGCACCAGGTCTTAGTACAGATACACTATATTTGTCTGAATCTTCCCTGCAGAGAGCGTAATTATGATGTTTAAATTTGCACATATGACTAATGAAATACAGTTTGGTCTGGTGCAGCTTTGTAGGGTTTCTCAGTGTTTACTTTGGTTTCAGTCCCTCTATTTTTTATTTTTTTTTTAGGTATTGAGAATCACAAGCTCTTTTTAAAGGGAGCTCATATCCATTCAGTTCTGGAAACTGTGACTGCAAACACGTACACCATCTGAAAATGGGTTGGAAGGGAGAGCACAGAAGGGAGAGTCCTTTTGAAGTTGAGTACGAAGTTTATGCTTGAAGAGAATAGAGACAGAATAAAGCTGTTTTGTCTCATCATTTTGATTTTGTCATGAATATTACTTGCTACACTGTGGTCCAGGAAAGAAAAACAGTTTATCTTTAGCAGTAAATGATTTCATAAATGTTCCTTTCTCCCCTGCCTGTCTCGATCTCCCCCAACATGCTTGCATACTACCTAATAGTGAAGAAGCTAACGGCTAAAAATAGCTAACGTTAATCACCAAACGACAAACAAACAAAAAGGTACCCAAAGTAGGACTTTGTGGATGACTTTACACCTACTAAGGGCTAAGTGTAAGATTTAAGTTATAACTTATGCCTACGTTGGGACTATTTCAGCTGGTGCAACCCTTCAGATGTTAGTTAGTAGTAAACTCCGACCTAAGTTAGAAATTATGTTCAAACTAGGCTACATCTGAATTACGCATAGTTGGTGCAACCCAGTGCTTGGATTTAAAGTGCTTTGCTACGATCATTACTAAAATATCCATCCATCGATGTCTTTAAACCTGGGCATGGTCACAGCATGCACTGGGCAACAGGATTTCTCTAGCTCTTGTACATTACATCAGCCTACACACAAACTAAACACTTCATACAGTTTGTTTTTTTGTCTGCTTGTCTTTCACATGGCTGAGATCATCGTCAGCATGTCATGTCATTTTGTAAAGTGCAAGGCTGCTAAGATGACCTTCCCGTGATGGATTATTGTTTACTGTAGCCTTGGATTCCAGTAACCTTGTCAGACCCAGTGCAGGCTTTCATTACCAGTCAGAATACCCATGACCCCATAGTCTAGAGGTGATCAAGAGGAACCCATTTTTTTCACTTTCCTAGCAACTAAATAACACTAAAATCTCAGCTACCAACTAAACACTTGCAAGTTGTGTGCAGGAACACTCGAGCATCGCCTGTAATTTCACATAGTTTTAGTGTAGTATAGTCGTAGGAGCGTTGGGAAATATGATTTTTTTTTTCTCTCAAATGTTTCTCAGTTTTTATTTTCCTTCAGTATAGATTTAGATTCTTACCCATTTTTAACAGTTGTGTTGTTGGTAGTCCAGGCAGTTGGTTTTTGATGTTGTATTTTGAAACTATTCAGTGTAATTCTGGCTTTAAGAGAGAAGGAGGCTGTTGAGGTTGTGCACTTATCTTTTGTCTTCCTTATAACAGATAGGGGTTGGGGGTTAAAGATGCATCACCCTAGGTTCCTTCCTTGCTTGTGCTTCCTCTTCTCGTCCGTCTCTGCCACTGGTGGTGTTGATCTTGGGCTTGTGCTGCTGGTAACTTTTTAAATGAGCATCTGATTTGGAAAGCTTTCAGCATTCACCCACATGTAAGTGTTATTGACACTGAGCATCTGGTCTTGGCCTCAGTGCTGTCCAGGTGTCAGGCAGCACAGCCAAGTCAGCCTCCTCCAATGAAACCTCTTTACAGACACCATAGAGGGCCATTTATTACTCTGCCAACTCACTGAAGTAATACAATTTTCAGTAATGGTTTGGGCGCTTGCATTCACTGGATGATATTAGATTGCAAGGTTGCGATTTTTAACGATCATATGCGCATGTTTTATTATAGCTTGTCTCAGTGAATGTACATTTTGTGTGTAGTGTTAATCTTCTATAGATTAAACGGAGTCGGTTGACAGGAATAAATCAGTAAAGTATAATTATAAAACTTTAAACAAACACCACAGTTGTTCATTTCAGTCACCAATTCTTTCTCTCTGACTGAAAGTGCTGATAAGTGAAACAAGTCGTAGTTCTTGCAACGTTGCAGACTCTTGGCCCTCCATAGTTAATGATTGCACTTATTGTGCATTACAAAAATACTAAGACAGGGATCCCAGATGTGTTTATAGTATTGTGGCCAGTATAGGAATGTAGAGGCCTCTTCTCTGATGTGGTTTCTCTCTTGCTTACAGTTTAGCTGCAGTCTCTGGCATTTCTGCTCATTTAGTCTTTTCCAGTCTTTCTCAAGCTACTACTTTAACTACGCTTGACCGAGCCAGACTCTCACTCATGTACCACCCTGTTCTTTCACTGGGATTAGACCTTGAGAGTGATTTAGCATCAGGACCATAGACTGTATATAAAGATGGACGGCGTGTCTCCACTTCCTCCCACTGTACAAAAATGAAGCCAAAATATCTGGTGCGATACGGGCACTGCCATCTTGCGCTGGTAACATTTCCAGCAAGAGTCTGCGCAGTAGTGATCTGCGGTGGAGCCGATGTATCGAGGTCCCGCCCATACACCTGCCTGAACCAATCGTGAGCTCACCACAAGTTGTCAATCATGATATCACACCTCCACTTTGGGACTCACTTTAGAGGTGTCCTTTCAGAAGGAAAATACCATTGCTGTCACCACCACTCCCTCCACCTCCGCCCTCTCCCAGCACTCACACACCGACACACACATACAGTCCGTGGTTGCTGACCATGCAAGCGCAGCAGTTTTACAGCGCTGACAGTACACTGGAGGGCTATTAGGAATCTGCTCCATCCTGCAAGTTGCCTTAAAAGGCCAGTTATCTGCTACTTCTCCTCCTATGGGATGGTGTCTGAAAATGTAGGCTGCTGTGCCTCTGGTATACTCTTCTTTGTCTTCTGTGTCTGTGAGATATATAGATAAGCCTACATTGAACAAATTCAACTCGCATCACTGATTGTGGCGGATTGCCATGTTTCCAGTTGTTAAAGCCATCTCAGGAACAGATTGTCGGCCACCCTGTTACACACAGGAGAGAGAGATTAGCAGTTTGCTATTTCGGGGCCATTTTAATAGCTATTTACATGGATGGCCTCCCTCTGCGCTTCCTGAGAGGGAAAGAGATTTGCGTTTCCTCTTGCTATGAGAAAAACATGACAGCAAGCTAAGAAATGTGTGACAGCATTACACAGAGCTCAAGCCAGCTGGGTTCCCATAACTGGCCTCATTTCACAGAATCCTCCAGTATCTGATGCTCTCTCAGCTTCTATCTGATGTCAAGAGAGGATTTGATTTGATTGAATGATAAGTTCAATGCACACTGGCTAACCTAACTTTTTGTCCTGTGTCCTTTTTCTGTGTGTACATCTTTTAGCCTCATGAGTTTGACGAGTGCCGGCTGGACATAAGTGTAAACGACAGTGTGTGGTACCTAAGAGCACAAGACCCAGAGCACAGACACCAGTGGATCGACTCCATCGAGCTGCACAGGGTAAGTCATGCACACTCTTAACACAACAGACAATAAACTGCTGGTACCAAAAGAGAGCAAATCCTTGTCACATTTGCAACAAAAACATATCATCTAATACAAGGTTGGATTTGTGAATGTGTGTGTGTGTGTGTGTGTTTCTATCAGAGTATCAGAGAGGGGAGGAGAGAGAAGGGAGGAGTCCAGGGAACAATAATCATCCCTCCACCACTGGTGCGTTTGTCGGCAAGTCTGTAGGACTCTAGGACTTACTGATTGCTTCACTTGTCTTTAGCACAGTACACTATAGCAGCAAGTGTGTGTTTGTGTTCACCTGTGTTTATTTAGTCCAGAAAAGATCTTTGCACAAGCATGTATGCTGCGTTGGTAGTTTAATCCTGGATTGTTCACTGTTGGTATGTGATGCTTCTAACAGAGCTGAAAGTTATCTTAACCTTAGACTGACAGTTGGCTCAGGGCTAGGATAATATCTTTTCATACACAGACATTTAACACACGGGTAACTCTGAAAAAGGTTACAACACTTGGTAGGAAACAGATAACATTTTTTAAATGATTTTCTGGGGACAACCCTGAAAAGTTCAGGTTAACCTGTCCTGGGAGAGAGTCAGTCAGCCCTGGACTATAGTCAGGGCTTTGGTGCTTTGTTGTTTTCCTAAAATATGAGTACAATGTGAATTACAAGTTCAGCCTTTAAGTGCTTTGTGAAAAGGCTCATAGTGCAGGGAGAGCGAAAGTAGCACCCATTGTATTCAGTCAAAGTGAAGGACAAAGAAGCAGGTTGACTGCTGAGTAGGAGACAATGGAGGCAGGGAAGACCTACAAAATGTTTGTTTATCTATATATATATATATATATATATAAATCAACCATCAAATATGTAAATGATGTTCTGCATTGTTGATGAAAGAGACATCTAGTAATCGAGTGTTTATGGCTTTATTATTCATCCTAGCCACAGAGGGCGTGCACAACATCAGTGAAACGATTTTATTTTATGCTGATGTGGATGTTTTCAAAGTCTTAATCTAAAGCAGACATACAGTAATCCAGAGTGGAGCCACAGAGTCTGTCTGACATACAGTAGATGAGGAGAAGGCAGTCGCCACACCTTCAGTCTGTCTGCAAAAACGCATGC
The DNA here is from genome assembly GCA_002120245.1 of Maccullochella peelii. Taxonomy (NCBI): domain Eukaryota; kingdom Metazoa; phylum Chordata; class Actinopteri; order Centrarchiformes; family Percichthyidae; genus Maccullochella; species Maccullochella peelii. Next base: position 44,173 of record LKNJ01001875.1, on the reverse strand, counting down.
ATGCACACTCGTGGTCCTTACTTTGGGAAATCCCCCCCAGCACCAGGGAGAGCCACCGTGACTCAGACCAAGCGGGAGGGAGTCGGTCTCGTGCACTCACACCAGGCCACGATCCCACCCACAATGAGTCACTGCTGAAAACTTCTTAGAAGGCCCTGCTTCCTTTTCTAACCCGCATTACTCATAGTGCTCAGCAGCCCCCCCGCGTCTCCAGGGAGACACAACACACTCCAGCCAACACAAAACTCTTCCTGTAGTTTGAAACGGTGAAACATGTCAACATAAAAAACAGCACTTGTTTCTAGGATACTATCTCTATTAAAGTTGTGCCTGTTGTATATTTTAACGATATGCAAAATAAATCATATTGCTGTTATTCTGACAGATAGCCATGTGAGTCAGGATTTTAGTGAAAATGGCCATTTTTGTGTTTCATTTCTGAAAAAAATATAAAAAAGATGATGATGTGGTTTTTGCTGAGGTCTGAACCAAACAAGAATGTTCCCTTACGCCTGGAGAATCTGATTTGTAGGCCGGGCGTCTCTGTGGCACCTCAGTGCTTCATTTATTAAAAAGTATGTTGTGACACATTTGACCTTTTTATGAAAAACATTGCTGCTCCTGCGATTTGGATATTGCACTAGGCCATGCTGCGATTTCGATAATATTTTGATTAATTGTTGAGCCCTAATGTGTAGTCAGTGATAGCCATATGACATCAATCCTGGTAATTTTATGATAATTTGATCATATTTTTTTCTTTTTATCACAAAAAACAGCTTTGTGACTTAAAGAAGTCTGTTTCCCCACTTTATTTTTATGCATCAGCACCAGGCTTTATGTCTCCTATTGTCCAAAGCCAGTTGTGTGTGTGTGTGTGTGTGTGTGTGTGTGTGTGTGTGTGCGTGCGTGCGTGCGTGTGCACTACAGTACATATACATACACCAAGCTGCAGGCACCATGTGAGTAGGTATTACTGTACAGATTGTTGACAGGAGACACAGCAGCTGATAAATGTTACCCGTTTTATTTTGTATTTTCTGATTTCATCAAGTAGTACAGCTGCAACCAAGTCTGTGCTGGCTTAGTTTGTTTCAGCAGCACTCATGCCACAGTTCGACAGTGCTGTCTGTGCTGATGAAGTCAGTGGGGTGGCAGCATGTTGGCTAAAGGGCAGCAGCAGCGACTGAAATCTGTGTGAACACAGGCGGAGTTACTTCTGGTCGTTGACCGACAGTTACCCCAGGCTCTGACAAATGCCGGTCATGTGCATGTACATTTCATGCCCCCTGGTGGTCGGCATCGGAAGAGCCTCTTAAAGGGAAGCGCATGTCCGTTTCTCCTTTCTACCCGTGTCTATCTGTGTCCTTAAACCTTTTCATCTTTCCTGTCACCGGCCGTCTATTTTGAGGGCCAGGCTGTTATGTAAGAGGAAAGGGGAACCGGTCAGGTTTACAGGAAGTCAGTTCATGTTTCAGTTGTGTTGCCATGGTGACTCACTGTCACTGTGTGACGTTGTGCTGCAGTCGAGGTCACTGTATTACTCTCACTCGCACTGTATTTTGTACATATTAGGATGTAACACAAATCTTTTTTTTAATGGTAATTCATAATTTCCATCTGCTTACTGTATGTAGTACTTGAAGGGAAGAGAATTTTCATTAAACATCGATGTGATGTTTAAGACACCAGAATAGATTGGACACAACTCACAGTTAGGCCCAGCCCTCCTCACAGTTGCATGAAAGAAGCATGTTGGAACCGTGTGAACATCCTCGCATGATGTGGAGTGACGGTTTGATTATGTAACACAGCTGAAGATGCCAGAGAGACACAGTTTAAGTAAAGGATTAGCAGTTTTTGTTTGATTAAGTCTTTGGTTTAAATGAATAGTTATAATGTATTTTATTAAGTTAAGGCTACTTTGTGACAACAACACTAACTTGTGTCCTCTGTTTGTCCACACACCTATGGGTTTCTTCACAGGCCGATTCTGGATATGGCTCCGAGTCCAGTCTGCGGAGACATGGCTCCATGCTGTCTCTTACATCAGCCACCAGCGGCTACTCTGCCACCTCCACATCCTCCTTCAAGGTGAGTTTCCTGCTAAATGTTTGCTGTGGCTCAGGAAGTCACTGGCTTCAGTTGTGTAATTTGTATCTGCACACATGAGGGATTTTCTGGTACTTGTCGGCACACACACAGCCTGTGTGTGTGCCGACAAGTACCAGAAAAGTCATACTGTAATGGTTGCATTGTGGTCCATGGAAATATAAACAAAGGCCTGATCTCTGTGTTGCTGTATTGTTTCTTTAGAAGGGCCACAGCCTGAGAGAGAAGCTGGCAGAGATGGAGACCTTCAGAGATATCCTGTGCAGGCAGGTGGACACACTTCAGAAATACTTTGATGGCTGTGCAGACGCCGTGTCTAAGGACGAGCTGCAGAGGGACAAAAGTAAGACCCACAGACACCTCCACTCCTGTTAACAGATTCCTTTGTTACGCTGTTGGGATCCGTGGATTTTGGACAAGAAGTGAAGATTATTTAATTGTGAAAATACCACTTTCCAGTAGCATTGCAGGTTTATTTTGGAGCTCAAACGATCGAGCTTAATCGATTAGTCGACTTGCTCCACTGAAAGTTAATCCCCAACTATTTTGATATTTGCTACATTCATTTTTCAGGCAAAAATGGCAAACATTTACTGGTTCCAGCTTCTCAAATGAGAGTATTCAGTGCGTTTGTTTGTCGTGTATGACAGTAAACTGCAAATCTGTTTGTTTTGGACTGTTGGTCTGATTAAACTATTTGAAGAAGGCACAGGCAACAGATTATATTGAGCATGTTTTAGGCACTTTTAGACATAACAATTAGTTGATAAATATAGAAAATAACCAATAGATTATTCAAAAATGAAAAGAATTGTTAGTTGAAGCATAGTTTAATTTGTCACATAGCAGTTGCATTAGGTGTAGATACAGTGTGACACAAAAGTATGTTAAAAGAAGTTGAATTAAAATAAAATTGGTGAATTCTGGGAACCAAAAGTGAGAATTGATTACTAAAATATGGCTGACTTGGAGTTTAGAAGAAACGTTTACTGAAACTTGTGTGTGTGACTCAGAAAGCAGTTATTCTACAAGCCCCCCCCCCCGGCATCTTGGCTGGCTGAACTGCACTGGCAGCCTGTGGATGACCACAGTGATGAAGCCCTGCTTTTGTTCCCCCCCCCCGTCTCCCTCTCTCTCTCCCTCCCTCTCTCCCTCACCCTCTGTCTGTTCCAACGATGAAACCAGACCATTGTCAGAGTTCTGTCAGTCTGATGCTGTGCTGTGCTCTAGCTTCAGTGGTGAATGGGTCCTGGAGGCCTGGATGACTTTCAGTAGTCCTGCAGGAAAAGGCTTGTGTGTAGAGACTACCTGCCTCTCTGAAACTTAATTTCTCTTTTTTCCAGTCTTGGAGGACGATGAAGATGACTTCCCCAACACCAAGACAGATGGAGAGTTTCTGCACAACATCAACGGCAGCAAAGAAAAATGTGAGTAATGCAGGATCTTTCTCATACCCTGAAATATTCACTGCTAAAAGGACAGCAGTGGGAAAAACATCACTAGCTATTATTTATTCAGAGTTTAACACTCGTCTAAACTGCATCATCACAACTGGGTGGAGGTGGTTTGGTCAGATTTGACTACAATGCAACGCCCAGCATCACGTTTTGATTAAAATATTGCTTTATCCTGATTGGTGCACATAAGTATGTCATCACCTTTTTCTAACTAAGTCCACCAGCTTTAAACCAGTGAGAAGTGCAAAATGCAAAATCTCTCAGTTGAAAAACCATAACTGTTCTAACTTTGTCATCTAAGAAGGCGATTGAGAAATTATGTTTTCAGCACCTTTTTAATAAACAACCTTTTTGTGCAGTGTTCCTGTCCTCGAGTCCCAAGGGAATCAATGGCATAGACTTTAAAGGTGAGGCCATCACATTCAAGGCCACCACAGCTGGGATCTTGGCCACCCTGTCTCACTGTATCGACCTCATGGTGAAGAGAGAAGACAGCTGGCAGAAGAGACTGGATAAGGTGTGTAACGTTTGGATCGAATTAGCCACCTTTCACTTAATAGCCTGTAAGTAGCCTGTAAATAGCCTGTATTACTGCACTTTTATTTGGCAAACAATAGTGGTTGTTGCAGGAGAAAGTGAATAGATTTGATGCTAGCTCCGCATACATATCTTCCCTCTGCACGACTGTGGTTGTTTTAATGGTTCTGGATTTCTGTGTGTGTAGGAGATGGAGAAGAGGCGAAGAATAGAGGAAGGCTACAAATCAGCACTCAATGAGCTGAAGAAAAAGTCTCACTTTGGAGGTCCAGATTATGAGGTGAGGTACTCGTAACATTCCCCCATAATGCAACATGAATTTTGGGACGTTTGGACCTTTTTTGAAATAACGTTCCCGCTTCACTTTATTGACAGGAGGGTCCGAACAGCCTCATTAATGAGGATGAATTTTTCGATGCAGTTGAAGCTGCTCTCGACAGACAGGACAAAATAGAAGAACAGGTAAGATCAGAGACAGTATTGACTTAAAGAATGTGAACTGCTGAGGTGATGTTCAATAAAAGCAATGAGATACTTGATTTACATTCTGTGTTTTGTTTGCGTCCAGTCTCAAACTGAGAAGACAAGGATACAGAGATCCAGCCCAGTCCCCCCCGCAGACGTCTATTCCAGCGCCGGCACACACAGATTCTCTGACAAGGTTGTCCAACCCGCTCCCTACACCTGTACACACCTGCAGGCTACCTTCATCAGCTGTTCCACCTGCATTTCTCCCACTTCCTTTTTTTCTCTCTTTCATCCTGTTTGTGTAACTTTGTATCTTCCTCTCCTCCACCATCCCCTCGGTTCTCGTCTTCACTGTAGCCTCATAGTCAGTCCTCCCCTGCTCTGATAGTCATGGCCCCTCCTAACGATGTCCACAGATTCAGCGCAGAGGTAACTCACTG